>JAQZBX010013068.1:0-40352 GCA_029593785.1 Cabassous unicinctus | reverse complement strand
TCACAGTACAGACTGGACAACAGATATTGCACTGATGAAAGGGTAAAGGTCAAAAAAAATTTTTTTTATATTTTTCATTTTTTTAATATCCAATCTTTTAATTTAATTTAATTTTTAGTTTTTAAAATAAATTTTTATGTATTTTATCTCTTACATTTAAACTTATTATTATTTCATTTTCCTATTAATTGTATTCAGCTATGGTAATGGCTTCATCTTTGAACCTTTGGATCACAGAAAGTTTACAACTGGGATTGAGGTGGATTGTTAGTGTGGGGTATCAGGGATGGGGGATGCATGGGAGAAAGTTCACAAAAGCATACATATAAGGTATATAAAAATGTTCACGGGACATTTTCACAGTGGGTGGAGAATCACTCAAAAGTGAGAGAATACTGAATTTCCATCCTGAAGAGCTCTACCACATTCTCTAAGGGAGCAGCAACAGGTCGCCCCAGTGCAGGGGCAGTGACTGATAAAGAAAGATGTTCCACTGATGGGCCCTTGATGTTGATAACTAGCCTTATGAGTCTTTGCTCTTGAAATTGAGACTTAGCCTATTGTTTTGGGGTGCCTAAGTGTTGCATCCTGAGAACCTCCTTGTTGCTCAACTGTGTCCTCTCTCTAAGCCAAACTCAGCATGTGAATGCATTACCTTCCTCCCAGCATGGGACATGACTACCAGGGAGGTATAAGCCTCCCTGGCACCGAGGGATTGCTACCAAGTACCAACTGACAGTGTGACTGGAAAAAGATCTTCAATAAAAGGGAGAAAAGGTAAAGACAAACTAGTTTATATGTCTAAGAGACTTCAAAGTGAGTCGGGAGGTCATCCCAGAGGTAACATTTACGCACATCTCAGTAGGATCTCATAGATTTTCAGAGTGGATATCACCCCAAATAGTGGGGTTCCTGAGGGCTCTAGAGACACCCAGGTCCTATACCAGAGCAGATAGCTCCAGAGTTTGGTGCCTTGCCAGCAGGCCCTACTTTAGAGTTTGTGCTCCAGACAGTGACAGAGTGGGACTCAACTATGTATTCCCTGCACATGGCTCATCTGTCCCTTCTATTCAAACCTATACTTGGTGCTGGAGTTTGTAGGTGTAGGTCCAGAGACTTTAGTCTTTGGGCTGCCCATGTGCCAGCTGGGCCCGGAACCTTGGTGGAGCAACAACTCCTACTCCACAGCTCATTGGACTCACCCAGAATAACTGGCGGGGTGATGATGATGGACAATGGCCATCCCAGGGAATGGAGAGAGTCTGCAGCTAAAGGCAGGATAATCACATCCATCCTCCAAATTGGATTTAAGCCCCCTCTCAATTGGGATGGAGTGGTCATCGTAATCCCAGACTCCTCAGGATTGGGGGAAGAACTATGGTCTAAAGTTGACTTACATGTATTCTACTATAGACATATTGTGATTCAGGCAATGGAAGAAATTACAACATTGATGTGGAGCCAGTGGCCACTGGAAGCTCTGGGGGCAGGGAGAGGCAAAAGCAATTGTAATACAGGACTTTTTTGGGAATGGGAATTATCCTGAGTGACATTGCAATGACAGATATAGGCCATTTTATATCATTATATAACATGCAGAACTGTGTGGGAGACAGTGTGGTCTACAATGTGAACTATGGTCCATGTTAATGGCAAAGCTCCAGCATGTGTTTATCAGTTGCAATGAATGTGCCACACTAATGAAGGATGTTTATGTGGGAGATTGTGGGAGGTGCGGGAAGTGAGGCGTATGGGAATCCCTATATTTTTTTGTATAACATTTATGTAATCTAAGTATCTTTGAAAAATAAAAATAAAAACATAAAGAGAATGTGCCTGGAGGTTTAAAAAATGTAAATATAAATCAATTAATAAAGATGAAAGATTAGTTGTTACGTAGGTCTCTGGAAGGAATACTAAGGGATTTGGAGTCTTTCTTTTTGGAGTAATGAAATTGTTCTAGAATTTTTAAGGTGATGAATGTACAACATTTTGATTATACTAAAAGGCATTGATTATATACTCTGAATAGAATAACCAGAAACAGCAGCTATGTATGGTGGGTGAAGCATAGAGAGATTGAGAGATTAGGCATTTTCTTGTGTGGGTCTTTGTTTTCTTTTGTTTATTACTATTAATATTGAAATAATTAAAATGCTCTAATAATGATTGAAGTGATGAATGCAAACGTATGAGATTATAGAAAATACCATTGGTTGAACAACTTGGAGGAATCTTACGCTTTACTAGTATGTATCAATAAAATTGAATTAAAAAGTGTAAGAGAAGGAAGGAACTAAAATATTGGGGTTAAATGAAATAGAGAATAGAAAAACAACTGAATGAATCAATAAAAGAAAATGTTGATTCTTTGAAAAAAATCAATAAAATTGATAAATCCTTATTTGCACTAACAAAGAAAATAATTAAAAATATATAAATAGCTAAAATAAAAAATGATGATAGTCATATTACTACTTATTTTATAGTAATAAAAATGATAATAAGAGTGTAGTAAGAACAATAAACTAAACAAATGGAAAAATTTGTATAAATACAGAAATCATCTAATTGACTAGTAGAAATACAAATCCTTAAATTTCTATAACAAATAAACAGATTGTAAAAATAAACCAAAACTCAAAATAGGCAAAATCCAGGACCATATGACCTCACTGGTAAATTAAGATCAATTCTTATGAGGTTTTTGGAAGAGGTATGTTCTGTCCATATATGCCTTTCCAAAAGTTTTATGTGCAAAGCCATCTCAATTAATGAAAGTAGAACCAAATAATCATTAGTCTCCTTAAGGAATATATTGGAATTTTTTTATCTTTGCTAAAATATTTGCTTATGCAATTAATGCATTGTCAATTTTCTCTAAATGAAGCTGGTTGAATTTAATTAAATCTATAAATAAAATTGAAAGTATTTAAATTTCCAGTGAACACCCTTGTAAGAGATTTATAATTTCTCTGTTCTCTTGTTGGAATAAATATGGCATCTATTAACTAAATTGTCATGGTCCAAACCTGTCTCTGCCCTTGGGGAATGTCAGGCAGCAAAAAACAGAGAGTTCTGTGATCTCAACAATTGAAAATGACTTTATTAGAAGTGTAAAGATATTCAAGCATAAGGTGCTATCAATAAAATTGCAAGTATTGTGCTTAACATAAAGAGAAGGCTGGTAAATCTGTGGTCACAACAAGCCTCAAAAAATGCCCTCAAATTTTATTCAAGCAAAGGTGAATAATACTAATTGGATCAGATTAAGGAAAAATATGTCTTAGGACACTGTCAAAAACAATGCATTTAATTATGAAGAATTCATGGAACTGTGTATGTGTGTATAATACTAATAAAGGCAGGCAACACAGTAGGTACAATCACCATTATCACATGGTAAGTGGGGTCAGAATGTATTGTGCACGCCCAAGGTTCCACTCTTTGAGAAGTGACATAGAGGCTGTATACTGCAGAGAAAGGGATTTCAGTGAAGTTGTCCAGTCAATTCACTAAATAAACAAGTGAACAAACAACATCATCAACTGAAAAAGTAAGAATTTTATCAGTGTTCAGTGACTACATTATATTATCAAATAATCTAGTTTACAGTAAAAATTTATGAGATGTGCAAATAATCAGGAAATATGACCTATAAACCCACATATATACACACACACCTAGAAAGAATGTAACAAAACCTGCCCTGTTATGGTCCCAGATATTGGCCTTGCAAAGACATTAAAGCAGACATTATAAAAAGCATTTAAGAATTAATAGAATAATAGTAAGTCTGCTTTAGTGTATTGCTGTGGCCATTGCAGATTCTGAGAGAGGGAGAGGGAAAAATAGGTGTAATATGGGGACATTTTACGGACATTGATATTGCCTGAATTACGTTGCAATGATGGATACAGGCCATTATATATTTTGTCATAACTTACAAAATTGCACTGGACAAGTGTAAAATATAATGTAAACTATAATCCATGGTTAGTGGCAATGCTTCAATATGTGTTCCTCAATTGTAACAAATGTACCACACTAATGAAGGATTTTGTTTATGTAGGAAAGTATGGGAGGGGGAGGGAGTGGGGCATATGGAAATCACCTATAGTTTTTATGTAACATTTATGTAATTGAAAGATTCTTTAAAATAAATGAATAAATAATTTAAAAAGAACTAATATAAAACATGGTTAAAGTGTTAAAAGGAGGTATGGTGAAAATGTATTAGCAAATGTAAAAAAAACAGAATTATAATTTTTTAAAATTAAAAGAAAATTTAAACCTCTAATGGCAATAATGAAGTTGAAAATCATTTAAATGAGAAATTCCCTAGATGTACAAACCTGTTTATTGGAGATATCAAAAGAAATAGTCAGAGATCTTAAAGTTAGACAGGTTTAAATTAAGCAATATGAATAACAGGAAAAATATTAACAAAAAGGAAAAGAATATAGCAGAAATGTGGGAAATGATTTAGTGTTCAAACTAAAGGAAAGGAGACAAAGGAGCAGAAAAACTATTCAAAGAAATAATGGTTAACTTTCCAAATTTCATTATAAATATTAATCAACACATCTTCAATGATCAATGATATCCTGGGACAAACACAAAAAGATCCACACTTAGATATGTCACATATATGCCTTCATACTACTTTCTTTTTATATTAATAATGGCAAGGTCTTCAATGTTTATGCATGCACCAAAATAACAACTTTGCAATTATTACAGTTTTGTAATGTTTGATATGTGATAGATTTAACAATCCTATTTTCTTCTTATTAAATTATCTGAGTGATTCTTTGTTTTTGTATCACTTTACACATTCCATAACCAAGTTGTGACAACATGCACACACATATTTACACACAAATACATTCTGATGGGAAATTAATGGTGGTTATATTTAAGTGATGCAACAAATTAAGGAGAACTTTCTTTTTCCATTTTTAACCTAATCTATGGACAGTTTACATTCTTCATTATTTTCCCTTATTTCTATTTTTGAAAAAAATAGTTCCTTTTTCTAATGGTGTCTCACAATATTTATATTGTTCATAGGAATTGAATGATTTTATGTAAATAGATGTGATGTTAATTTTAAATTTAATTTTATAAAACTTTCACCCTTGATACATAGATAAATGATATTTAATTTGTCATAGTAATTTCAATTTATTCCTTTTCTTTTGCTTATTTTCTGAGAGACTCATGTAAGAATATAAGCTCCTGATAAGCACATCTAATGTGCATATTATTTAATTCATTATGCTTCTTAATTTTCATTGAAATCTCTTCTTTAACCATGCTTTATAAATCCATGGATTGCTTTCCTTTCACCCAAAAATACATGGACCTTGTGAATCAGTTACTCCACTAATAGATTTAGACCCACCAGAAATGCATGTATCTATGTACCACAAAGGCCCTTACTAGAATGTTTACTCCAAAGATACTCATAGTAGTCCATAATGGAAATAACTCAGAAATCATCAAAAGTGATATGCTTAAATAAACAAATTGTATTCATTTAAGCAACGAAAATGAATTCACTATTGCCTAATCAATTATATGGATGGGACTCACAGAGGTAACCAAATGGAAAGCTAACAGAGACAAATGGAACACACAATATGACTTGATCTAAATATTTTCAGTAACATGCACAGAAAAGCACACATCTTCAAGTAATTATAGTGTTTCAGCTTGGACAAAAAATGGATAGTGAATAGGAAAAAAAGAGTGTGGCATTTAGTAATATGCTATAAATATCCTATTATATGCAGATAAGTGTTTTCTTTGTATGAGGGATCACCTTATGATTGTTGAAATTATATGCCATTTGTTTCTGTATAAATCTAGTTAAATTAGCCTTCAAAAATTGTCTACTTAAAAATATTTTCACCATTCAACTGCAGAGATAAAACTTTTGTGATATAACCTGGCCTAACATATAAATGTATAATGGTAAAATGATGGGGAAAATCACAAATGTCTAAACATAGGCTAAAACATAAAAAATTAAAAAAAATATACAAACCAAAAGTTAAAACTAGCAATGGACATACAATCCATACCTTGGGAGAACGATCTGGACTACAGATACAAATTTGTGTATAATAAGTGAGGAAAAATTTTAACTCGTTACTTTTATTTCTTTTTAGGTCTTGTAAATTCCTTATGATGTAAACATATTTTTATTTTTCCTGCTTGACACGAGGTATTATTTGAAAACTTATGTCAATGAAGATTTTATATGAGACAAATGATTAACACGTATAAGGAACTACATATGAAGGAAGCAGTAACCAATGAAATGTTATCTTAGAAACATTCACTTTTCAAATATTAACATGCGTTAGCTAACATATCTGAATGATAGAGAAGATGCCAACCAACAGGATTTCATTGAATCCTTTTGAGAACTCTCATTTTTGCAACTATTAAAGAAGGTAAAGATATTTTCTTCTGTAGCCAGGAAATTTTTACTAACCTATGAATCCATAATACCGGTAATAGGTATATACCCTATAGAAACCTTTGTACATGTGAAATGGAACTCTTGTACAATAATGTTTCTAACCATATAATAGCAGAAATCTAGATAAAACACAAACATTTTCATAAAAATGGATTTATCTAGGTATATATGTGGTATAGCCCATCAAAGAATATTATTAAATATCAAACAGAATGGGCCACAGCTATTTGTAATTACATAAATAGAAGTTTTCAGTGAAGTGTAAGGAATGAGGAGTCACATATGTGGAGAAAGTGATCCCATAGAATAGACTTGCCAAAATCAGGTGGGAGGAACAAGTGGAGATAGCATTTGTCTCTCTTTTATTAGAGCTAATCCGGAACACCTCAATGAACACATGGGCATAGGAAGCTATAATGTCCAGAATGGTAGCAGGAGGATAACAATACCAATGAAAAGGATCAGTATAAACATATTGGGAAATGTTCTGACAAACCAATGGCAACAGAGATGGAACACTGTAAAAAAAAAAAGGTTAATGAGTCGAGACCTAAAATATGGAAGTTAAAATAAATACAAATTTTTTGTATACTGACCCATACACATATGACCACGAAGAAACATTTCCTTTTCTCCATGAGGAAAGGATGACATAAAGGGTGACAGATAGCTAAAAAACTTATCATAAGATATGAAATCAAAAGAAGGGTGCTTGGTCCACCAAGAGTCAAAAAATAAAGGTATGAATCTCACAGTCCAAATCATAATTGACTTACTATTTGAGAGAATATTTGTTGCCATCTTGAGCACAGTGGTGGAGATATATATCATGCCAATGAAAGAGATCTGAATGAATAGAAAGAGCATTGGTGTGTGGAGTCCACTCTCCATTTGAATGAGTTTATTGAGTATGATTTCCCCATTTGTGCCACTGAAAAGTGGACGGTGATATTAAGAATGGGGAAAGTGTTCATTTGGCCATCTTGGTGAAAAAAAGTCCTTTAAGATGTATACCCAAAATATTTATTTTTGTCCAAATGTTTTAAATAAAAATAGCAAAGCAGATTATTACTTAAAATTCCATTTAATAATATTGACTGTCCTTTAAGAGATAATCTAGTGACTGTTAAATATAATTTGAATGTCTCTCCCAATTTCAATAAACTGACTGTGTATATTGAGTAATAGCCTATTTGAATAATAATCAAATAGATATAAATACTTTACTGATTAGGGAATTACTCTATCATATAAAACATTAAAATTATAAAGCATTTAAGAAGATTCTTTAATGCACGTAGCAGTTTGATAAGATTTATGAATTCCAAAAATAGATATTGGATTATGTTTGCATACTGTTCTGTATCTGGACATGATTAAATTAAGATTAGGGCTTTGATTGGGCCACATCAGTAGGGCATTGAGTCCCCAACCACTTGGTGGGCAGCACTCACAGATAAAACTACATGGCAGCGCAGAGGAGTTAGTTGGAGTCTTTATGTTGGAGTTTTGATGCTGGAGTGTTTGAACTGGAGCCCTGAAAGTAAACATATAGAGGAGTAAACTCACTGGTGATCAAAGACCATAAATGCTCCTGTATTACAATTAGCCCAGTGCTTTTTGGACCAAACACTTGGACACAATTACCTGGCTGAGTTGACACATTAGCCTAACCATCACAGCCTGTATCTGTCATTGCAAAGTTATTCAGGACAATTTCATTGTCTCCAAAATGCCCCCATAATACATCTATTCTTCCCCTCTCCCTCCCCTCAGAACCTCCAGTGGCAATCAACAACACATCAGTGATACAAGTTCTTACATTCCTAGAATAACAAAAAGTCTATAGTAAAATAATAGTAAGTTTACTCTAGCCCATCATTCATTCTCCAATACTGAGTTATCTAGGATGGTGATGCTCACTCTGCCTCTAATTGAGAAGAGAGCTTAGATCCCATGGGGTAGATGGATGTGACTACCTTGCTTGCAGTTTTAGACTCTCTTTGTTCTGTGGGATGGTCATCATCCATCAGCATTTACTTGTTAGTTTTCCTAGGTGAATCCAATGATCTGCAGAGTGGGTGTTGCAACTCTATTGAGATTCAGTGTCTAAATGTCACATGGGAAGCCCAAAGATTTAAGTCTCTTGGACATAAACCTATAAACTCTAATACTATTTATAGGTTCATATAGAAGAAATAGAAGAGCCATGTGTAGGAAAACAACAAATGAATCCAACTCTGTCACAATGGGGAACATAAATTCCAAAGTAGAGCCCACTGTTAGGACACCAAACCCCTGAGTTTTCAGCCCTGCCTCTAGTGTCTGGATGTCTCCAGAGCCCTTGGGAGGCCCACTTTTTGAGGCAATATTTTCTGTAGCAGTCAAGCAGATACAGCTGAGACATGCATAAGCGTAACCTCTGGAATGACATCCCAACTCAGTTTGAATTCTCTTATCAACATAAGCTCATTTGTTTTTAACATTTCCTCTTTTTGTTAAGGTCTTTTTACAGTTGCTTTGCTAGCTGGTGTTTGGTTGTAAAACCTCGGTGCCAGGGAGGCTCATCCCTGTGAGACATAACCCATCACGGGAAGAAAGTAATGCATTTATATGATGAGTTTTGCTTAGAGAGAAGCCATATTTGAGAAACAAGGAGGCAATCAGGAGGTAACTCTTAGGCAATCTATAAGACTAGGCTAGGTTTCAATTTCAAAAGAAAAAGTAAATAAATACAATCATCAGTATCAAGGGCCCATCAAAGGTCCATCCTCCCTCAGTGGTCATTGACCTGTACTTGGGGGAATCTTCCTGTCCCATTAGAGAATGTTGCGGAAATTCCCAGGATGGGAATTATATATTCCCATTGTATCTGCCCCCACATGACCATAGCCCATGAACATTTGAACTCTTTCATATGATTTATAGGTAAGACCCAGGTGAAACTCCTCCCATGAATCCCCCATCACAGACACCCCATGCCAATGATCTTCCCCTGACACAGTTGTAACCCTTCTGTGATACAAATTTTCTTCAAAAATTAAGCCATAAAATAATCAAATAAAAGTAAAAGACAAAAATTAAAAAAGAATTTGAAATAATAAAAAAAACAAAATTAAAAAAAAAAAGAATTTGGCATTATGTGATTCATCACTGTCAGATCTGTTGTGTTCTATGTACATTGACATTTTCTTCTATTTATTCCCCCAGTGTCTTTTTTTTTTTTTTTTTTCATTTTATCTTCAAAGAAGCTTTAGTTTACAGAAAAATCATGGATGGAACATAAGGGATTCTCATATTCCCAACACCCTCCCCCTTTTCCACTTTCCCCTATTAATATTTTACATTTGAGTGCTACATTTGTTATAATTCATGTACAAATATTGAAGCATTGCTACTAACCATGGTCAATGACTTACATTATGGTTTACATTTTGGACAATACACTTTTATAAGTTTCGATGAAATTTGTAGCAGTTTGATATTTCTTATGATTTCCAAAAATATATATTGGATTATGTTTGTAAACTGGTCTCTCCCTTCAGGCACATTAGATTATATTGAATTTAAGGTTTCACTTTTACTTGAATAAATAATGGTTAAGGCTTTGATTCGGCCACATCAGTAGGATGTTGCATCCCTGCCCCCTTGGTGGGCGGTGACTCACAGAGAAACTGCACCACAGAGAAGGGAATTTCGAGTTTTGAGCTGGAGCTGGGAAAGTAAGCACACAGAAGAGTAGAGCAGCTGAGCCCAGAGATAATGGAGCCCCAGGGAGAAAGACAGAGCAGGTCACCTGATTGTCTACAGCAGGCCTTGAAGAGAGACCAGGAAAGCTGAGACTGGAGAGAAACAAGCCCAGGAATAGAGAAACCTAGGAAGCCTGAAAACTTGGCAGATATTGGCAGCCATCTTGGTCCAACACATGACAACAGACTTTGGTGAGGGAAGTAACTGAAGCTTCATGACCTGGTAACTGTAAGCTTCTACTCCAAATAAATATCCTTTATAAAATCCAACAGATTTCTAGCATTTTGCATCAGCAACCCTTTGGCTGACAAACACAGAATTTAAAATGAACTGTATCCATCATTGGAAGATCATGCAGAATGATTCAAATGCCCCCCAAATGCCCCATGTCCCATCTATTTTATTCCTCCCTCTCCCTCATGCTGTAGTTTTAACCACACACAAGCAAATTCACAGAGTTCATCTGCTCCCTTCCCCAACCTTCCTCCCATGTCCATGGACAGTGATACCCCCCACCCCCACCCCCTCACAGGCCAGCAACACCCATCCCAATAGCATCAGTGCACCTCTGTCATGTCCATCCACTGCACAACTATACCATTCCACCTCATCAAAGATTTTGCCCAAATGGGGAATGGCTCACAACTGTCTATTCCCTTTCTGTCTCCAGTAAACCTATCTTTCAGATTCTAGCCCTTTGAGTCTGCTCAATTTGCTTTTTTCATATCAGTTAGGTCATGTAATATTTGTCCTTTAGTGACTGGCTAGATTTTCTCAATATTAGGTCTTCATGGTTCATCCATGTTATCCCATGTGTTAATACTGCCTTCCTTCTTACAGCTGAGTAGTATTCCATTGTATGTATATTCCAGAGTTTGCTTATCCATTCATCTGTTGATGGACATTTGAGTTGTTTCCAACTTTTGGCAATAGCAAATAATGCTGCTATGAACATTTTACCCATTTTGACTCTTGTTTTTTATGTGTCTTATTTTATTTTCAACATTCTTTTAGCACTTTTAGTTACTTTTACTCATATAATCTTCATTTCTAGACTCTCTTCCATGCCTCTCTCTCCTGTCTCTTATTTTCAGGCTATAGCACTCCTTTTAGGATTTCTGGCAAAGCTGGTGTCTTGGTTACAAACTTTCTCAGTTTCTGTTTATCTGTAATCATACTAAGCTCACACTCATTTTTGAAAGACAATCTTACTGGAAATAAGATTCTTGTCTGGCATTTTTTCTCTTGCATTTTCTTAAATATATTATATCCCTGCCTTCTTGCCATCTTGCCTCCTTGGTTTCTGATGAGTATTCAGCATTAATACCTATTGGGTATCCCCTATATATTAGGCATCACTTTTCTCTTGCTGCTCTCAGAATTCTCTCTTTTCTTTGGCATTTGACATTCTGATTAGTATATGTCTCAGAGTTGGTCTGTTCAGATTTATTTGGATGGGAGTATGTTGTGCTTCTTGAGCATGGATATCTATGTCTTTCAATATTGTTAGGAAAGTTTCTATCACTAAATATTAGAATATTCTGTCTGTGCTTTTCACTTCTCTTCTTCTGGAACACCCATTACACATATGTTTGCAAGTCCCTTGCCATTGTTTGTTTCCCTGAGACCCTGTTCAATTTTTCCCTAATTTTTTTTTTTTTATCTGTTGCTTTGTACATTTGCTTTTGGGTGCCATACCATCAAGTTTACTGATTCTTTCTTCTGCCTCCTCAAATCTGCTGTTATATGCTCCAGTGTGTTTTTAATTTCTTTTTTTGTGACTTTCATTCCAATCAGATCTGCTATTTTTCTTTTATGCTTTCAAATTCTTATGTGTACTACCTTGGTGTCTTATGAATATCCTTAATCTCTTTAGTCTTCTCTTCGAATTTATTAAAGAGTTTTGTTTGAACATCTATGATTATTTGCCTCCACTCCTTTATGTCATCTGGAGGCTTATCTTATTCTTTTGACTGGGCCATATCTTCCTTTTTCTTGGTACGGACTGTAATTTTTTTGGTGTTTTGGCTTCAGGCTTTCTAGATGTATATATTTTGGGCACAATCTCTCTTTAGTTTAGGGCTTTCTTGTAGTTTCTCCCTTGCTTTTTGTGTAGTAGGAGCTGAAGTTGTAGTTTTTACTGTAAGCCTTGGAAAATGAAGCTGCCTGCATTTCTCTGTGTACTGAATGAGCTTTCCCTGCCTTTTTCCACTCCTAGAGGTGGAGAAGGAGCCACAGCCATGTCCATGTTATGCAGGTCAAGAACTTTTGTAGTTGCCCAGAGAGAATGATGAAGCTTCATTTCCCTTCCTCCCCTCCGTGGGGCAGGAATGGAGCTTTTGTGGGTAACAATCTATGCTGTATAGATCTAAAATTACTGCAGTTGCCCAGGTATATTCCTGTAGCACATGCCCCCCTCCTCACCTGCCATAGGATGGAATGAATCCTCTGGAGTAACAAACAGTCTAATCCTTGTGGTCTGAATTCTCTGCTGTTGCCCTGAGAGACTGAGGGAGTACTGTCCCTTTTGCCCTTTTAATGGTAGGAAAAGAACCACAGGAGCCCAACTGTTCAGACTGTGTAGGCCAGAAGTGTGTGTCATTGCCTGGACAGGCTGAGAAAACACCAGCTCATTTCTGTCCTGTTTGGGAATGAGGGTGGTTCCACAGGTGTCCAAGAGTTCAGTCTCTCCAGGCTTAATATATCTGCTGTTGCCTGGTGTAGCTGTGGAAACACCAGCCCCCTCCTATCCTATTAAGCTATGTTGGTGGATCCACAGTTGCCCCAAATTCCAGACTGAGCAAACTAAAAATGCCTGAAACTGACCAGAGGCTGAGGAAAAAGCTGAATCCTCCTATTCTATTGATGGGTAGAGGTAGATTCACTGCTACTCAGCAGCCTAGTCTACACAGGAAAAAAGTGCCTGCCATTGCCTATAAAGGCTAAAGAAACACAGTGACCCTTCTTTCCTACTTGGAGAAGAGAGATGGGATGGAGATGGAATTGAAGGCACTCAACAAACCAGTTTGTGCAGGCCAAAAGCACATGTATTCCCTGGAATTATCATAAGGATAATTGGGAAGGGAAACATGAGTTACAGATCCCTTCAGTTCCAAAAATCTGATGTATATACTCTATTAGATTTCAAATTATGAGAATTATTCTTAAGATTATGGTTTCTTCTCATCCTTGGGGCCTCATGGGGCCCACTCTTTCCACAGGCTTCCCAATGGCCATTTATTTGGTTTCATTCTCATTAAACATCTGAGTGGCAACTGAGCTAAGAAATAAACCTCCAAGAACATTGGGGTGATGGCCAATTTTCTCCAAACTCTTGTGTATAGTCTCAACACCCTTAGCAAAATGATGTGACAGAAACAGTCTCTGTAATCTCTGGCATGCAGTTTCAATCTCCTCAGAACAATGAGATGGTGACCTCACCTTCCCTAATCTATGGGGGACAGGCTCACACCGGTCATTTCAATGGGGAGTTGACGAAACACTACCTGACCTATAGGGAACTGGTATACCCCTCTCAGAAAACTGAGGTGTTGACTTCATTCTCTCCAACACTTGGGGAATGTGCTCCACCATTTTTGGGGCCTGAGGAGGTAAAACCTCCCCTGAACAGTGGAATGGACATCCACCCTCTTCAAATACCAGGTAAAACTCACCCTCTCTGTACTCATAGGTGTGTTTCTTCTCTCGGCCCAAGGAGGTATCTTAATTCCAGACCACAGTTCCCATAGTTTTCCTCTTAAAGCTTTTTTCCTTCTTTCTTTCCCCTCCATGAACCTTTTAGTCCAGGCTGACATTTGTTTTGTTCATACAGCTCTCTCAAAAAGCTTTTTGTTTTAGCATACAGGAAGCAGGTATCCAAGCCATCAGACAGCAACATATTCCACAGGTCTTTCCTGAATAACTGAATTTTCTTTCATGACTTACAAATTCTAAGTTTAATTAATTTCTCAAATGGGGTACTTTCATCTAGTGACTTGATTTCCAGAGGCATGGAATTACTGGAATCAGTTTCTGTTTTCTTTGTGCCCAACTATTCAGTTATCAGTGTATCTCTTTCCTCTAAGACTTTGCTATAACCTGCAAGAAGAAGCCAGGCTGAATTTTCCACAGTTAGTTTGGAAATCTCCTTGGCTAAATGTCCAAGCTTGTAGTTTTTAAATTCTGCCTCCCATAAAACATCATGAGTTAATCTTGCTAAGTTCTCTGCACCTATAAGGAATAGATCATCTTTTCTCCAATTTATAATAATATTTCTTATCATTTCCTTCTAAGACCTTAACAAAAGTCTCTTTAGCATCCATATTCTTATAAAGAATCTCTTTGAAGCAACCTAGGATTTTCTACCAAGCATCTCACAAATTTTCCAAAAAAAATGCCCCTTTCCTACTTATAAATCTGTTCCAGCATATTTGGTAACTGAATAAGCATGACACTGCTTCTGTTACCAAGTTCTCTATTAGTCAATCAAAGGGAAACTGATGCAAAGTACCAGAAATCTGTTGGCTTTTATAATGGTAATTTATTTGGGGTAGATGATTACAGTTAAAATGTCCAATTCAAGGTTATTTCCTCACCAATGTCTTTTGCCATGGTTTGAAGCAAGATAGTAAGTGACATCTGCAAGTGTTCAGCCTTCCTCTTTCCTCTTAAGGTTCTGTGGACCCAGCTTCTTCTGCTGTCAGCTGTAGGTTGGCATAGGGCTCAGGTGCTCTGTTCTCTTCAGCTTCAAACTATCAGGCAAATGGTTCCATTCTCTACCTGGGGCTGCAGTATCTAAGTTCTCTCCTCTTATGTGTTTGTGGAGCTCTCTTCTTCTGTGTATCTTCTTTCTTCTGTCTTCTTCAGTGAGAATTTGTTTTATCAGCCCACCAAGTTAGTGCATAGTCAACCCAGGGTCATACCCTATTGATGTGTCAGAATCAAAGCCCTAATCTTAATTTAATCAAGTAAGTGTAAAACCATTGAATTTAATATAGTCAAAAGATATCACACCCTGATGAACAGACCAGTTTACAAACAAATGGCTTTATCTCAGAATACAAGTTTAAATTGATCTTGCAGGGTGTGCTATGCTCAGGAAGAGAAACTGAGAAGGAGGGTAATATCTTAGTCCCCTTCTCTTTGATCCCCTGCATTACAACCAGGTTCCCAAGGCTAAGTTTCCTGAACCTATAGCTCCCTTGGTCTCACTTCCAACCTCTGTATCCCCACCTCATATACCCCTAGCTAGTCCAGCAGGAGGCATCAGGAGAGGGGAATCTTTTCACCCTACCTGGGGTCCTGAGTACAGCCTTTATCCAATAATGGAGATAGCAAATGGAGATATGGGAACAATTAAGAGTCCATGTTCTCTTTTCCCTGAGAGATTTAGCTCAATGAAAGAAAGGGTTGGGTGATTTTCAGAAGACCCAGCTCATTTCACTGAAGAATTACAGTGGCTAAGTCTAAATTTTGTGCTAACATGGGTAGATATGCATGTTATCCTAGCAACATGCTGCTCTTCTGAAGAAAAAAAAAAAAAACATATTTGGAAGGATTTCCATGTGCATGCCGATAAGATGGTGTCCCAACAGCCTCAGCGTCATTCTATAGGCAGTCCCAAATACTGAACCTAACTGGGCCTACCAAAGGAGACTAGCAGGCCTAAGGAAAATAGATGATATGATTTATTAGAGGGAATGAGAAAGTGTGTCATCAAGTCTGTTAACTATAATAAGCTGCAAGACATAAACCAGGAAGAAATGGAAAATCCTGTCCTGTTCCTGGGGAGGGTAGTGAATACTATGATAAAGTATATCCAGGTTAATCCAGACTCACCAGAGGGACAGATCATGTTAAGAAAAATAAAAATAAAAAACAAAACTATTTTATGAGCCAGTCATTTCCAGATATTAGAAACAAGCTCCAAAAGCTAGCACTAGGATTCTAAAGCCTGATGAATTCTCTTTTAGAAACAGCTTTTTCCATCTTCAACAACTGCAACAAGGCCATTAAGAAGTTGAAGGTAAGGAAGGACAGGCACAAATTTCACCTAGTGGCAGTCACCATGATTAGGGGCCTGCCACTTTTGGGTCACCCTGACTTGGACTCCAAAACATTAAGATCCTGCTTCATCTGTGGAAATCTTGGCCACTGGAAGGAAGACTGCCCCAAAACACTGTAAACCAATGGAGAGCCTCCATGTCCCAACCTCCAGTGTGAGAAAACAGACCATGGGGCTTAGGAGTTAACCGAATACCCAAGGGGAGGAAGAGCATGACTACAGACCCTTATGGCAATGGCTACCAGTGAGGACTGACTGGGTCCAGGGCAAAAAGTGCCTCCTTGGACAATTCCAGGGAACATCAAACTGGAGGAACTTCAGGTGACCTTTGATGTGGCAGATAGGAATATTGACTTTTAATTGAGAAGGGAGCCAACTATTCAGTTCTGGCCTTTCATTTCAAACCCCCCGCTCCCTAAGCCTGTTGGGTAGTGGGTGTTGAATGCAAATCTAAAATTAGATCCTTTACTGAGCCTCTTCTCTGCCAAATAGGAGACCTACTCCTAAAGTCATAAATTTTTAATTGTCCTTCAATTTTCTACACCCTTATTAGGAGACTTACTTCATAACCTGGGGGCATGAATCCAACCAGTAAGTACTCTAAGTTACCTGTAGCCCAGCACTCAAGGGAAAAATGTGAATTCCTATAGGCTGGGAAACCAAGATAACCAGTAGGGGCCTCTGGGTTCCCTCAGTTTCCATTGGGCCTTAATTTCCTAGCCTATAGGGGCTACTGAGTGTTGCCAATCAAGGCACAAATGTCTCAGCAGAAAGTCTCCTGTTTAAGGTTTCTTCTCACTCCCTTGGGAA
The DNA here is from genome assembly GCA_029593785.1 of Cabassous unicinctus. Lineage (NCBI taxonomy): Eukaryota > Metazoa > Chordata > Mammalia > Cingulata > Chlamyphoridae > Cabassous > Cabassous unicinctus. Next base: position 23,235 of record JAQZBX010013068.1, on the reverse strand, counting down.
AGGTCACTCTTCACAGAAAGAATTCCAGTTATCACTATTATTCTCCAGCCTCAATCAAACAAACGACTGGGGATTTTCCTAGGAACGACAGGGAACTGTAGACTATGAATACTCAGATTTGGTAAAATAGCCTGGCCGTTGTCAGTGCTATTGCAGAGGCTGATAACCATCCCTTCGAATGGGGAACGTAACCAGAAAACTCCCTTCCATATGTTAAAACAAGCTTTAATTAGCCCTCCAGTTTAGGAATTCCTAATGTAAACAAGCTGTTATTTTTGTAGGTAATTGAAAAAAAGGGAGTGTCTCTAGGAGTGTTAGTCCAGAAACTGGGTGAGATTTCTGGACCGTGGCTTTTTTTCCCAAATCCTCTAGAAAGCAGAGTGCAGGGATGGCCACCTTGCCTGAGAGCACTGGGGGAAATCACCCTATTAATCAAGCAAGCCACCAAATTAACTTGGGGCATCCAACAGTCTTCACACCACACTAGGTGAAAGAAGTGCATGAGGCCCCAGTGAACAACAATGCTTTACAGGTAGATAATTAATTAAATACCAGGATCAATTACTAGAGACCTCTGAGGGGCAGATAAAGGTGTTCAGAACCTCATTACAGCTACCGTTCTAATGGCAGAGGGCCAAAGGTCAAACTGTGAGCGAACTTTCCTCCACTCCCGCCATGATATTCTTAAACAAAACTACTCAAGGAGGTCAGATTTAAAGGATGAGCCTCTAGCAAACTCTGACATTGACTGGTTCAAAAATGAAAGCAATTTTATTAGGGAAGGAATAAAATCAGCAGGCCATGCAGTGGTTTCTCAGTTTGAAACTATAGAGGCCAATCCCTTCTCCTTGGACCTCAGCTCAGAAGGCAGAGCTGATTGCCCTCACCCAAAGCTTAAAGCTGGCAGCTGGGAAAATAGCTAACATTTACACAGACTCCACATATGCTTTCCTCGTCCTACGAGCTCATGCTGCTGTGTGGTTAGGAGGCTTGCTTACTAACAGTGGATCATCTATTAAGCAGAGACAAGAAATCCTGGACTTATTAGGGGCTGTTCTGCTGCCCCAAGAAATAGAAGTTATGCAATGCCCAGGGTACCAGGAGACAGACACTGCTATAGCTAGGGGAAATGCCCAAGCAGATGCAGCAACTGATACTACAGTGCAAACCCAGGTCTTCTTCCTTGCCCTATTCCAGAACATGACCCACTATCATATCCTGGGGAGGACTGACAGATTTTACCCACATGCCTTCTTGCCAGGGCAAACCTTTCCCACTAGAAGGGAAACACAAATGTGGTGGCCAAGCACCTTTGAGATGGTCTATGGGAAACCTTTCCTTACCCAAGGCCTGAAGACCAGCTTCTGATCAAAGTTGACAGGAGAGCAGGTCTCAGTCCCAATTAGAGCCAAAATGGGGCCTTACTCTTTAATTCTGATCACAGCTGTAAAAGTTAAATGAATTGTCAGCTGGGAATACTTATCCCAAGTGAAGCCAGCTGCCCACAGAAGTTCTAACTCACCAGAAGCACTTGATTGGACATTTTAGCACCAGTCATCCAGATGGCCTGAAATACCTCTTCAAGAGCAAAGCTAAATAGTGTCTGTGTAGAATCCAGCTGTGTCCTCTATCTCTAGTGCAAATGCCTATTGCTAGGGGAGTTGCAAGCCAGACACCCCTTAAGAAATCTTGTCTGTGTCCATTTCCTGTATTTTCTTACTATAGAATAACTAAAGGGGAAATGTCTCTCCTCATCTTCCTCTTAGCTGTCAAGAAAAATAGCCACTGTGGGACCTGGGGTTGCCAGTTAATACCAAACCTTGCAGGTCTACCACAATCTCATCCTAGACCTAACCAACAGCATAGAAGAAATGTGCGGTGACTTAGAAGCCTTGAAACAGCAAACACTTTTGCTGCTGTGGTACTGATTCTAACAGCAGCACGGAGAGGAACCTATCTGTTTCTCAAGGATGGATGCTCTTTCTATGTAAATAATTCTGTAAAGGTGCTAAACAGCATTTGAAATCCAGAAAATGAAGCCCACTGACTTCTGGAAGATGCAGCCTCTGGAGGCATCTAGCCTTTCATCATTTCATGGTCCAGTATCCTTTTAGTGGGACCATTTATCTTCAAAATTCTAATTAAGTTTATTTCTTCTAGAATCACCACCTTATTAGACACATGGCAATTTCATCCAGCTCCAGCAATGTGTCAGACTCCTCTTCCATCAATGACAGTAGAATAGCCAGAGAGTTTATGCCTTGTCAGGTAGGGCCTACTCCCCCTAACCAGCAGGAAGTAATTACAGAAGAATGACCATTGTCCTTCAGGCACCCCTTCAGAATAAGGGTATAAACCCTTTGAAGGGGGAGTTGAGGCAGGAGATGTTAGGAAAAAGGAAGACAAGTGAGAACTGGCAGAAAACGTGGCCACAAGACATGTGGGATGTGAAGCCCCACCTGGAAAGTACCTGAGGGAAAGACCACAGCCAAGAATAAAGCTGGAAACATTCCAGGAGACCCTTCCATGAGAACGCATCTGGAACAAGATTGGAAAGGGATCCTGTCCAGTTTTAAGGAGATGCCCCATATACCCTCGAAAAGCCTAAGCATTGGCCCTCTGAGAACTAATGGGTAGTGTAATCAATCAGAAGAGCAACATCTTGGGCCCTTCCCCCAAAAGAAGGAAGGGGAGGAATAAATAATAGCTTAGTAAAGGAAACCCCATAAGCCAAAATACTCTCTCTGCCTAGCAGAGCCCACATCTATAGGTTTAAGTGCATAATCCTGTTCTCTTCACCCATTTCTCAATAAACTACTGGTCTATCTAAGCTTGCATGATCTTAAATTATTTTATGTAATATAGCCAAGAACCTAGAGGCATCCCTCATTCCCCAACATCACAGATGGGCAGTCTCTTCCTTCCACTTTTTCAAGGACATTGCAAGATGCACTTCTGGTTTCCAGGGCCCCAGAAACAAGTGCTTAAAGAGCACTAGGTGATTTACTAACTGCCCTGTAGGATGACCTGACTCTTGGATCTCCTTACCCAGATATCATTTTGCTCCTTCCTTCTGTTTAATTTATTTTTAATTGTCAGTGTCTTCATCATTTACTTTTTATATTGTCTTAACAATGTGGTCACATTATAGATGGCATTGTATAGTTAATTTCATTTTGTAGTTGGTGCTGACTGATTTTTGCATGTTGATTTGTATTCAGAACTCATTCTAAAATTATATATTCGATCAAATAGATTGGAACAGGAATCTTTGAATTTTCTATGTACATCTTCATGCCATCTATGAATGAAAGTAGTTTAGCCGCTTCCTCTCAAATCTATACGCTACTCTTTTTCTTGCTATACTATAATACTGATTAAAATATAGTGAATATTCTAGATTTATTTAACCAAGCTCAAAGAATAATTTTTCAATAGTTGCCTGTGAAGCATAATAAATGTAGGCTTTTACTAGACTCCACTTAGCAGATTAGATTAAAACATTTCTATTTTATCTTTATAAAAATTTTAGCATAACTGGATGTTAATATTTATCAAGCAGATCTTCTCCATTCACTAATATGACCAAAATATTTTTTTCTCATTTAAGGTATTTATAATGTTTATTTCACTTATTTCAAATTTAGACAATTCTGCATTCCTGGAAATATTTATTATTAATTAACTTTTATTCACCTCTGTAGATTCAAATTAGAAATCAATTATCTGTTTATTTTAAAGAAACTTTAGATTACAAAAGTGTTACATAAAAATATCGGGGATTCCTGTATGGTCCACTCCCTCCTCCTAACTAACCATGGATTATAGTTTACATTAGAGTTTATACTCTGTCCCAAAGAATTTTGTAAGTTATGAAAAAATATATAATGTCCTGTATGTGTCATTGCAATGTCATGCAGGACAATTCCAGTGTCCTGAAAATGACTCTTTATTACACCTATTTTCCTCACTCTCCCCTCAAAAACTGCAGTGGCCACTGCCTCCACAACAATGATAAAAGTACTTCCATTGCTAGTATAACACCACAGCTTATAGGTCACTTCACTTGTATTTTTCCCATGCTTCTCCACATTCCCACCACCCTGCAATGGTGATGTACATCTACTCTAGCTGAAAATGACACTCTTAAATCTGTACCATCAACCACAATTCTCAACCACCTCTGGGTTTTCTGTGTTATTCAGTCCATACATTATTCTTGAGCTTTCTTTCCATTGACATTTACACCCCTAGACTACACTTTCCAATCAAATTCCCATTTATAAACCAGCTGTTATGATAATGTGTTACCATAAACTCTATACATTTCTCCACTTTTACAGTAAAGTTAATTAAAACGTCTATATTCATAAAGAATCAGTAGTCCATCTCAGTTCTCCTCTTATCTCCATTCAGAATCCACCACATACCACCAGGTCATGAAGATGTTTTCCTACATTTTCTTCTAGATGATTTATGATTCTTGCTTTTATATTTAGATCTTTGAGTTAATTTTTGTATAAGGTGTGAGATAGATTTCCTCTTTCTTTCTTTTGGCTGTGGATATCTGTTCTCCCAGAACCATTTGTTGAAAGAACTCTTCTGTGGCATCTGAGTGGTTTGACAGCCTTGTCAAAAATCACTTGACCATAGATCTGAGGGTATGTTTCTGAACTATTAATTCAGTTCTATGGGTCTACATGGCTCTCTTTATGCCAGTAACATGCTGTTTTTACCACTGTAGCTAGGTAATATAATTTAAAGTCCAGAAGTGATAGTCTTCCAACTTTTCTTTACCTTTTTAGAAATTACTGGCTATTCTGGACCACTTTCTCTCCCAATAAATTTGATAATTGTTTTTCATTTATTGAAAAAGTGTGGAGGGAATTTTTATCAGGATTGCATTGAATCTGTATATGAATTTGGGTAGAATTGACATCTTAATGATATTTAGTCTTCCAAACCATGAGCATGGAATGTTCTTCCAATTATTTAGGTTTTTTTAAAATTTCTTTGAACAAAGCATTATAGTTTTCTGAATACAAGTGTTGTAGATCATTGGTTAAATTTACTGTTAAATATTGGATTCTTTTAGTAACTATTGCAAATGGAAGTTTTTTCATGACTTCCTTCTCAGATTGTGCATTTCTAGTGTCTTTTATTTATTTTTATTTTTATTTTATTTTATTTTTTTAAAGATTTATTTATTTATTTATTTATCTCCCCCTTGCTGCTTGTGTTTGCTGTGTCCATTTGCTGTGTGCTTTTTCCATGTCCGTTTATCTCCCCCTTGCTGTGAGGTCCTGCTGCATCAGCCCACCACGCCGCGCGGGCCGGCCTGCTCTCACAAGGAGGTCCCTGGTTTGCTTCCCGGGGCCTCCCACATGGTAAATGGGGGCCCTATGGATTGAGCCACACCCGCTTCCTGCTGTGAGGTCTTGCTGCATCAGCCCACCTCGCCACACGGGCCGGCCGGCCTGCCCTCACAAGGAGGCCCCGGGACGTGAACCCGGGGCCTCCCATATGGTAAACAGGAGCTCTATCGATTGAGCCACACCCGCTTCCTCTAGTGTCTTTTAAAGTCTATTTTCTCTGATATAAGTATAGCTACTCCAGGTGTGTTCTTTCTTTTTACTGCATGCAGAGAATATCTTTATCCAGCCTTTCACTTTCAATCTATTGGTATCCTTGTCTCTAAGGTGTGTCTCTTGCAGACAGCATAAAGATGGCTCATGTTTTCTTATCCATTCTGCCAATCTGTGTCTTTTGATAAGTTTAATCCATTAACATTCAATGTTATTAATGTAAAGGCAGTTTTATTTCACCCATTTTGACCTTTGTTTTTTTCTAGTCATATTTTACTTTCACCACACTTGAGCTTTTTAGTTACTTTTGCTGGTATAAGCTTCATTTCTAGACTCTATTCCCAACCTCTCTCTCGGCTCCCCCGTTTCTTTTATTTTCAGACTATAGCACACCCTTTATTAGTTCCTGAAAGGCCATCCTTTTGTTAACTCTCTCAGTTTCTATTTTTCTGTGAATATTCCAAACACACCCTCATTTTTGAAAGACAATCATGCTGGGTATAAGATTCTTGGCTGGAAGTGTTTCTCTTGCAGTATCATAAATATATCATACCACTGTCTTCTTGCCTCTGTGGTTTCTGATGAGAAATCAACACTTAATCTAATTGGGTATCTCTTGTTGCTCTCAGAATTCTCTCATTGTCTTTGACATTTGACATTATTTTTAGTATGTGTCTCAGAGTTGATCTATTTGGATTTATTCAGATGGGAGTATATTGTACTTCTTGGACATGGATATCTTTGTCTTTCAATGGAGTTGAGAAATTTTCTAACATTATTTCTTCAGATATTCCTTCTGCCATTTTCCCTTCTCTTCTCCTTCTGGGACATCCATGACACATATGTTTGCACATCTCTTGTGGTCATTTATTTCCCTGAGATGCTGTTCAATTTTTTTCCATTCTTTTCTTCATCTATTTTTTTGTATGTTCACTTTGAGAGGCCATGTTTTCAAGCAAACAAATCTTTTCTTCTTCCTCCTCAAATCTGCTGATATATGACACCAGTGTATTTTTAATTTCATTTATTGTGCCTTTCATCCCTATAAGATCTGATATTTTTCCATGTGTTCTTTCAAATTCTTCTTTGTGCTCATCCAATGTCTTCTTAATATCCTTAATCTCTTTGGCCATCTCATTGAATTCATTAAGGAGATTTGTTTGAACGTCTATGATTAGTTGTCTCAACTCCTTTGTGTCATCTAGAAACTTATCTTGTTCTTTTCACTGAGCCATATCTTCCTGTTTCTTGGTATGGATTATAGCTTTTGTTGGTGTCTTGGCATCTGGCTTACTAGATGTATTTATTTTAGGTGGAGTTTCTCTTTTTAGTTTAGGGCTTTCTTGCCCTTTCTCCCTTTCTCATTGTGTAGTAGGAGCCAAGGATATAGTTGGTGCTATAAGCTGTGGAGGTGCTATAAGCTCTCTGCATTGCCCCAGGGACTCATGAAGCTTCTCCCACCTCTTTCCTTTGCCAAGGTAGGGACAGAGCCACAGATGTGAGTAATAATCCAAGTCATTGAGATCTAGACTGTAGTTGCTCAAAGAGACTGATGAAGGCATGTCGTTCCTCCCATGCCTGGGTCAAGAATGGAGCTGCATGTGTGGCAGCAACCAATACCATGCAGGTCCAGAATGACTGCAGTTGCCCTGGCAGACTTCTGACTATTCAGTCTGTGCCAGCCAAATGTACGTGCAGTTACCTGGAGAGGCTGGTGCAGGTTCCACTAGATTCGTCTCTGAGAGAGGTGGAGTTGGAGACTTGGCTAGTGCTACATTCCAATCCAGTTGTAAAGAAGCTGGTCCCTAATGTCACCATGATTTTCAAACAGCCAAGCTTACTTTTAGGCCAGGAGTCTAGGCAAAATGGCAGCAAATGGCAGCTACCAGCCTCTTTCTGACTTGGACAAGTTCAAACGTTAGCTGTTCTTAGGGTTATAATTTAGCCAGCTGAAATTACTAATCAGTATCTGAAATCAGTGGCCAACTGTCTTTTCCTTCTGTTTTCGGGAAATGAAGCTTCCAACTCCAGCCACACAATAGCTCCTGAGGCTGCTTGCACTGCCAAACAAGTATGAGTCCTGGCCTCTGTGGTGTGGCTGTAGTTTCCCAGAGAGGCTGGTACAGGTCCTCCCAGCTTCCTCCCTACCCAGAGGTAGAGCTGGGACTTCGGGTAGATCTGCAATCCCATCTGCATGGAAAGAAGCCAGCCCATGGACTGTGATTTTAAGTCCATCCCACTTCCTCTAATCCTGGGGGTAGAATTAAAGTGGCAGCCTCTAGCCCCTTTCTGATATGGACAGCTTTAAACTTTAGCTGTTCTCAGGATTGTACTTTAGCCAGCCAAACTTACTAATCAGTAGCTGAAGTTGGTGTCCAACTGCCTCTTCCTCCCCAGTTTTTGGGAAATGGAGCTTCCTCCCCAGTTTTTGGGACTGGCTCCCGAGGCAGCTTGTGCAGCCAGTGTAGGATGGGCACCAGACTCTGTGGCATGGAATGCTCTACTTAAGAATCTTCTTTGAAGATGTGCAGTCTCCTGCATCTATTCTTTCAAGGATGTTGCAGGATGCCCCTAAACAGGTGTTTTAGATAGTTCAGGGTGATTACAAACTTACCTGTAGCACCAGCTGACTCTAGGGGCCCCTTACTTTGCCACCATCTTGCTGGTTGTCTCCTGTTTTTTTCTGATTTTTAAGTCTACTGTCTTAATTATTATGGAGTTTTTGTACTTGTGGCTTTGCTTTGTCTTTCCTAGATGAATAATGAGAATTTGCAAATATTCACGTTTTTCACTCAGTTTATTTCATCATTTTGTTCCCAGATTTCCTATTGGCTCCTGGCTATGTTATATAAATTAATTTAAAAACATGCCAGTTTATTTAGGTGAATAGTTTATTAAGGAAATGAGAAGAGAAGAGAAGAGAAGAGAAGAGAAAACTGGAGAAAATAAAAGATTACAGTTTCCCTGGGATACTTGCATGCTGGTCCAGGTAGAGAGAGGATAAAAGTAATGATTTAACTTCTGTGTTTGCTTTTTAAATCATCAATTTTTCCTCCCACGTGCTAATGTTCACTGGAGGGATTCCAGTTGTTTGCTGTTTTGATTCATTATCCCACCAGTCAATTCCCCCAGGGGAGCCCAATGACAAAGCCCATTGATAATATCCAGAGCTTTTCCTTGATCCCAGATGATCTCATTCAAAATATGGCCTTCTCACATGGTTCTTCCAGGGAGAGTTCCAGGCAGGTTCCATGGCCATGTTTTCACAGCTGTGGCTTTTTGCCAGGTCCCAGATTCATCTATTCATTCCCTAAACTAGCCCTCCTCTAGTCCCTCCTCAGAGGATTTACACCCTTATTCTTAAGACTTGCTGAAGAATGAAGGTCATTCTTCTGTAATTACTTCTTGCCGGTTAGGGGCAGTAGGCCCTACCTGACAAGATGTAAATCCTCTTGCTGTTCTATTGCATTGGGGGAAGATGAATGTGGCACTGTTGGTGAAGCTGAATGGACTTTCCATTTGGCTAACAAGGTGCTGATTCTGGAAGAAATAAATTTAATTAGAATTTTGAAGGTATATATTCCCACTAAAAGGATACTGGACCAGAAGAGTAGAAAATGCCTGGTGCATGAAAAGGCTGCATCTTCCCAAAATTATTCAGCTTTATTTTGCAGGTTTTGAATGCTGTTTAGGATGATTTCAGAGTGACTTACATAGAGACAGTATTACTCTGTAAGGAATAGACAAGTTCCTCCTTGTACTGTGCTGTTCTTAGCTAGTTAAGTGATCTGCTGTTTTGCAGCACCACAGCAGCAAGAAAGTCCATTTGCTGTCTTAGAGCTTCTAAGTCATGGCTAGTTTCCTCTATGCTATTAGTTAGCTCTATGGAGTGATTGTAATAGACAATGAGGTTTGGTATATATTGACAATCCCAGTTTTCCATGGTCGTGGTTATGCCCAAGACTGCTAAGAAGGGGATGAGAAGAGACATTGCCCTTATAGTTATTGTATAAGAAGAAACTACAGGAAATGAAAACAGACAAAGTTTCTTAAGGGATGTCTCACTTGCCCTCTCCCTAGCAATAGTAATTTCGGCTAGAGTTAGAAGGAACAGCTAGATTTGACATAGACACTGCTTAGCTTTGTCTCTTGCAGAGGTATTTCAAGCCATCCAATGGTTGTCACTCATATGTCCCATCAGGTGCTTCTGGTGAACTGGAACTTCTTTGGGCAGCTAGCTTCACTCAGAATAAGTGTACCCAGCTGGCAATTCATTTACCTTTAACACCTGTGGGACTGATCAGATCCACAGAGTAAGGTCCCTTCTATTTTAGCTCTAATTGAGAGTGAGGCCTGTTCTCCTGCCAGGCTTTGATCAGAACCTGCTTTCCAGGTCCTGGGTTAGGAAAGTTTGCCCATAGACCACCTTGAAGGGGATAAGCTGAAGTGGTTCCTAGATACTGCATTTGCTATTTCCATTCTGGTGGGAAAATGCTTAGCCTTGGCAGTATGGCATGCGGGTCTGTCAATTCTCCCCAGGATATGAGTGGGACAGGTTCTTGAATAAGGCTAGGCATAAGAACTGGTTTAAGTATATGCATTAGTTACTTAGAAAATGAAGTTTACAAGGACATTTAACATGCTCAATATCCCTCTGCATAAAATCTAGAATAGAAAAGATTACACAATAATCATCAGGCATACATCTAGAATAGGAGAGCTATAGGTACAGTAATTAATACTAATTAATGCACTAACCAATGTGTAAGTTTCTCTTTGAGCAGCAATTTAATAGATCTAAGCTCCATGTTTGCAATACCATACATGTTATTATTCCATGGAACCAGGTCAAAATGTCAATTGTGTTTAAGTTCTACATACATCACTCTGGTAATCGTTGCTCCACTTCATATGCCTTTCACACAGCCAGCATGCTGCATTATTGACCCTAGAGAAAAACTAGGAAGGTAGTCTCGAGTATTTCACAAGCCTGGTGCATAGGGCCCTTTGGCACTGTGAAACAGTGCCAGTCTGGAGGCAATGTCCATTGGGCATTTGGCCATATTGAGCCATCATTGGCTGCTGCAGAAGTTTAAAACTGCATCATGCTCTCCATCCACTTCAGGAACATAACTAGAAATGTAGTAGATACTTTCATTATTTTAGGGGTCATTGAGTGTCCTAGACAATAACTCAAATGGAGAGACAACATCTAGTGTATTTGAGTATGATTTGAATTCACAAGAAAGATTGAAAATACTGAAGTTTATCTCTTTTGAGTCTTGTACACTTTCTAAATACTTCCAATGCAATGTTTAATGTATCAAATGAACTTTATTATTTTAGTATTTTGCATTATACTTAGCCAGTATTGACATTTAAAGATTCATTTTTGGTTACCTTTCATGATTATTCAGTTTGTAATAGGTGAACACCAAATTTGAGTTCCTAGACACAAGCAGACTGGCAAAGTTAAACACAGATTTAAAGGTTAAACACAAAGGTAAGCACAGATTAAAACAGAAGAGAGAATGTTATACCTTTAGCATTTTCTAGAAATTTTTAAATATTAATTGATGGCATATGAGGGATTTATTAAATGGCCTAGATTTGATCCTCACTCACTCCCCTTATTAGGCACAACTGAGTTTGAGGAGTTTGTATCTAAAAGGGAATTAATGGAAGTTTGAGGTGAATATACTCATCTCTTTAAGGAGTCATGATCACATGGTTTCCGAACTGTGGTTCTGCCTGTCCTTTTCTCTTACACAAGTTCATCTGGAATTCAGGGTCCCATACAGAGGATACTCTCAGCTATACTCTGGCCACATAGATGAGCAGTAGGCAAATTTTCCTGATCCAAGAGAAAACATCCCTATGGGAAGTCTGCTGGTAGGCTAGAGACCATGCTCATTATTCAAGAAAGAATGAAGAGGCACTTTTATTAACCAAGCAACTGAAACAATTTTTTATTAGTTAGCTGTCCTGGTGTCTCAGAGTCCATATCTGACTAAAACTTTCAGCCCTCCAAACCAAAGCCCACAAAATAGATGCCAAACACTTGAGGGTTGATTAAGTTTTGGGAGAGGTTTGGACCTGCTGCTCTGGTCTCAACATTCTGAGAATTCAGAGCCCTGCCAACAGGCATCCCCATGGCTAACATAGGTCTTGGGAGTTGCATAAACCTGGAATTCAGGCCAAAGTCCCAAAGCCAGATTTGTTGAAGATGTTGGGAGCAGTTACCTGCTGTCCAAACCCCACAAAGCATTAAATTCTTACTTCTTTGGAGATGCCCAAACCCAGAATTTTGACAAAGCCCCAAGTCAGATTTGTGTGAGCCACTGGGAGCAATTATCCCCCAATGGAAGTCCCAAGGGTACATGATTCTTCTTAGGGAAAGAGTCTTGAAACCTCTTTTTTATACCTATTCTTACAAAGGTCTTAAGAAGCTGTCTCACCTTATGGCACTACCTGGGAGTTTCACAGATAAACCAGACACCAAAAGTCCATTAAGAGATTAGAGATCAATTGTTTCAGCTAACATGTCTCGGGACCCTCAGGCAATAACTAAATATCCATTACTCTATTAAATTCAACAGAATTATGGTTTTGGGATAAATTGCCATCCCAATATATATGTGGGAAGTAAAATTCACAGAATTATAGCTGATATTCTATCACCTGGAATAGAAGCTGTGGAACCATACATTTGTAGAAGAACCTACATACTAATTAAAAATCAATTGCTGTATGTGATCATGGGATAGATTTTGACTGACAGATAGATGGGGATGATATCTTTGGGATTTCCAGTGCTACCATGCTTATTACAAATAGGAATCCTATCATATGCTCAGTGTGAAACATTGAGAGTCATTGTTCAATACACTCCGAGGTTTTTCTATAATGAAGGTATACCCCCCTGAAATAAAAAGAGAAACAAAGTCAAAAATTTATTAGTAATTATTCCACATAAAATATTCTTTACTCAATTCCATCACCTCTAGCCTCTTCTATTCATAAACAACTAATCAATTGTGATTCACTATAACAATAGTTTATTACCGCTGAAATATATGCAAGACACAGTTTTATCTCAGAAGTTCTTAGAAAGCTCACGGCAACATGGGAGACAAAAACAAGAGATTTATAGTAATTTGAAGCCTCTGGCATAAACAACTACAGGAAACCTAACAGAAGGCCAACTTTCAACAAGATTAACATAAAACATCTCTTTAAATGTCTAACTAAGTAGCTCTTATCTAATAGGTCATGTTGGCTTTGTCTCAGTTTCCCAGAGTTGCTATGACAATACTATACAATGGGAAGACTTTTTAAAAAAATTATTTATCGGCTCACAGTATCAGAGTCCAGAAGTCTCAGATCAAGGGGGTCAGCAAAGTTATGCTTTGTCTCAGATACTCAGATACAGTATTCTGGTGCTCTTACCACAATTCTTGATTTTTTCTTGACTTATGCCTCCTGTCTCATGGCAATCTCTATCTCTTTGACTTTGCTTTTCTGCTTTGCAAGGAATTCCTTTTTCTCCCTTTAAAGATTCTTATATTATGGTTTACGGCATGCTGAATCATTTCTTCACACTGGAATATGATATTAGAAGATCATATTAAAAATGAATACACAGCATCGCTTAATTTAACAAATTAAAAATATTATTTACAAAGGGGTTCATGAACACTGGAACACATATTAAGATTAAGGACATGTCTTTTGTTGGGGTACTTCTTTCAATCTACTGCAGTCCATATCCGGAATCCAAAGGGCATGTTTTCCAGATGCAAAATGTGTATACCTCTTCCCAATAGCAGTAGCCTTAAGTCACTTCAGGAAAACTTTGAGCCCAAAGTCTCATCAAAATAAGTCATGGGTTTGAACTGTCATGGGGCAAAAACCATCTCCATCAATGTACTTGTTAAACCTATTTGATAAGTTCTTTGATTTCCAAGTAAATTGGTCGTTCATGTATAAGATAGACATTCCCATTACAGATGGAATTAGGTGGAAGAAAAACAGAAGTGATTGGAACCACAAAGATCTGAAACACTGTAGTGCAAACTCCATAAGATTCTGAGGTCTGATTCAGAGAATAGGCTCTGAATATGCTAGGTCTAATCAGAATCTATGTACAAATTGACTTTCAAAGAGCATATGGTTATTCATTTTGTTACCCTAAGCTTTGATTGGTTTTGACCAATGAACATATTAATTATTCTCAATTCCTCACCATTTTTGCAGCATGAAGTATACTGTATATTCCTGTGAGGTATAAAGATATGTTTACCAATATCTTCATTTCTTTTCAATAAAGACAAATGTTTAGGCTTTTGTTAAACATATAAGAAGTTATCTAATCCAGTTTTCAACAGTCTATTTACAAAATATAATCTCTCTCATAATAACTTTGAGCAATGAATATTGTAAAAAAAATCTTTCCAAAAGTTGCAGAAGTCAAATTTAGGCCACAATTTATTAAGTATTAAGGTATAAAATATTTCTCCTCATAGATGAGGGATATATGCTAAAATTACATGTACAAATACAAGAATGTTCTTCTATGAACTAGAACAAATGCACATTACTATTTTAAAGTGGTAATGATATAGGGATGCATGGGAAAATACAATTAATGCAACTTATGGACCATACTTGACAGCAATATTTTAATATACTTGCATCAATTTCAAAGAAGAAAGAATATCAATACTAAGTTTCGATATTAGAGGATGTATGATTTTTTTCTATTGGACTTTGGAAAAGGCTCTAAACTTTTCCAAACTGAGGTGAATAATGCACAGTGTTATTATGAAACTGAGGGCCACTGAATGTACTTTGGTTGGATTGTACAAAGCATGGGACTATATAACACAGTGAACCATATGTGGATGATGGATTGTGATTAACAGTACAAAGATGAGAATCTTCTCTCATGAACTATTACAAATGTACAATACTAATATATGGTGTTAATAATAGAGAGCATATGGAAAGAATACACAAAATAAATGCTATGGACCATAAATATCAGTAATATATTGATGATGTTCTTTCATAATTTTTAACAAATGTTCTGCAACAATGAAAGTTGTTGGAGGAAGAATATGTATGGGAATTCTGCACGTTATGCATGATTTTTTTTTTTGTAAGCTCACATCTCTAATGATAAAATACAAAATGTGACAATTTCAAATGAAAATTATTTACAAAAAATATGTTGAGGAATAGCAGCTTTTATGGTAATTTATCCAAAAGAAAATACAATTTCCATCTCCAAAATTGTATAATTATGAAGCACCTCCAATGCAGTAGGTAAAGTCCTTAAATATGAAGCATATTTAAAGTCCTTAAATATGAAGCATATTTGAAATAACACAGACACATAATATGCTACAACTGGTCCACCCAAACCTTCTCACCCTACTCCAACTCTCAGACCAGCACAACTGAACTCAATCACATCACTGCACCACTATCTTGTTCATCCACTGAACAAATACACTCTTTCACCTTATTGTTGATTTTGCCCATATGGACATCATCTCAGCACACTTTACTCCCTTTCTGTCTCCAGTAAACCTACTTTCCAGACTCCAGTTCTGTGAGTCTGCTCAATTTACTTAATTCTTATCTGGGAGGTCATGTAATATTTGTCCTTCAATGCCTGGCTTACTTCACTCAACAAAAGGTCTTCAAGATTCATCCATGTTGTCATCTGTGTTAATACTACATTCTTTCTAACAGTTGAGTAATATTCCATTGTTTGTATATACCTAGTTTGTTTATCCATTCTTCTGTTGATGGACATTTGGTTATTTCCAACTTTTGGAATACTGCTGCTATGAACATTGGTGTGCATATATCTGTTTGTCTGCCTTATTTCAATTCTTCTGGGCATATATCCAGCAGTGGGATTGCTGGATCATATAGCAGTTCTATATTTAGCTTTTTGAGGAACTGCCAAAATGCCATCCACAATGGCTGTACCATTCTCCATTCTGACCAGCAGGGAATAAGTATTCCATTTCCTCAACATCCTCTCCAAGATTTGTAGTCCTCTGGGGTTTTTTTTTAATAGCAACCATTCTAATGGGTGTAAGATGATATCTCATTGTAGTTTTGATTTACATTTCCCTAATAGCTAGTAATATTAACATCTTTTCATGTGTTTTTCAGCCATTTATATTTCTTCTTTGGAGAAGTGTCTATTCAAATCACTTACCCATTTTTAAAACGGGTTTTCTGTCGTTTTATTTTCAAGATGTAGGTTTTCTTTATATAAGCTGGATATTAGGCCGCTATCAAATAGATGATTCCCAATTATTTTCTCACATTAAGTAGGCTGCCCTTTCACATTCTTGACAAACTCTTTTAAAAGCACAAAAGTTTTTTTTTTTTTCACTTTTGAGGAGGATCCATTTATCTACTTTTTTCATTGCCCATAATTTGCTCATACTTTGGGGAAACCATTTCCTACTACAAGATCTTGTTGATGCCTCCATATATTATCCTCCAGGAGTTTTATGGTCTTGGCACTTAAATTTATATCTATGGTCCATCTTGAGTTAATTTTTGTATAATGTGTGAGACGGTGTTCCTCTCTCATTCCTTTGGATATGGATATCTAGTTCTCTCAGCATCATTCATTGAAGAAGCCATTCCCTCCAAGTTGAGTGGGCTTGGTGGCCTTGTCAAATGTTAGCTGACCATATATGCAAGGATCTATATCAAACTCTCAGTTCTGTTCCATTGGTCAGTATGTCTATCCTTGTGTCAATACCAGACATTTTTGAGCACTGTAGGTTGTATTTTGTTTTAAAATCAGGTAGTGTGATTCCTCCATTTTCAATTTTTTAATATGTTTTTGGCTATTTGGGTCCCCTTATCCTTCCAAATAAATTTTATTGTAAGATTTCTGATTCAGTAAAAAGTGCTGTTGTAATTTTTATTGGGATTGTGTTAAATCTCTAAATCAGTTTGCATACGTTAGACAGCTTAATGATGTTTAGACTTCCTTTCCATGATTAGGGAATATTCTTCCATTTATTTAGGTTTTGTTTGATTTCCTTAAACAGTATTGTGTAGTTTTCTGCATAAAAGTTAGATAAATTTAACTTCTTTAGTTAAATTTATTCCTAGGTATTTGATTCTTTTAGTTGCTGTTGTAAATGGATTTTTTTTAATATCCTCCTCAGATTGCTCATTATCAGTGTACAGAAATGCTACTGATTTTTGCATATTGATGTTATATCCTGCCACTTTACTGAACGTATTTATCAGCTCTAGATGTTTTATTGTAGATTTCTCAGGGCTTTCTATGTATAAGATCATGTCATATGCCAATAGTGAAATTTTTTCCTTCCTTTACAATTTGGATAACTTTTATATCTTTTTCTTGCCTAAATGCTTTATTAGCACTTCTAAAACAATGTTAAAACTTTATTAGTACTTCTGAAACAATAAGAGCAGTTACAGTGGGCATCCTTGTCTTGTTCCAGATCTTAGAGGGAAAGCTTTAACATTTTATCACTGAATATGATGTTACCTGTGGGTTTTTCATATATACCCTTTATCATGTTGAGGAAGTTTCCTTCTATTCCTGTCTTTTGAAGTGTTTTTATCAGTAAAGTGTGCTGTATTTTGTCAAATGTTTTAGCAGAATTTCAACACCTATTCTCCAGTTCATTGGACACACCCAAGACAAATAACAAGGAGATGGACAATGTCCATGGCAAACACCCATCCCAAGGAACAGAGAGTATATTAAAATGCAAAGCAATATAATTTCATCCATCTGCTCCATGGTGTCTAAGGTCCCTCTTAATTAGAAACAGAGTGAACATCACCATCCCAAAATCCTCAAGACTGGGAATTGAACAAAGGACTAAAATAAACATTATTATTCTAGCAATGGAAGAACTCTTATCATTCATATAAAGTCAATGGCCACCAAAGGTTCTGTGGGGTGGGAAAGGGAAGGATAGGTGTGACATGGGGCATTTTTGGGACATTGGATTTGTCCTGCATGACATTGCAGTGACAGATACAGGTCATTGTATATTTTAACATAACCCAGAAAATTGTACAGGATAGAGTGTAAACTATAATGTAAACTGTAGTCCGTGGATAGTAGCAATTCTTCAATATGCGTTCACCAATTTTAACAAATGTACCACTCTAATGAGGGATATTGTTGGTGTGGGAAAGTGTGGGAGTGGGAGGCAGTGGGGCATATGGAAATCCCTGATGTAATTTTTGTAACATTAATGTAATCTAAAGCTCCTTTAAAAATAAAAAAATTAAAAAACTGTATTTACAGGCAATATAAAGGTATATACAGGAAGTCCTGAAGGATTGCCCCCAAAGCTACTAGAATTAATTAGTGAATTGAGCAAGATCACAGGATGCAAGGTAAATGTTCAAAATTTTTTATATTTCTATATATTAAAGAATACAAATTTTACAGCATTCCATTTATAATGACATCAAAAACATAAAATATATGGGGATAATTTAAAAACAATATAATTATAAGATCTATATACTGAAAACTACAAAATATTGCTGAGATACATTAGAGAAGATTTAAATATAAATGTATTAAAATGTAAATACCAAGACGGAAAAACTCGATATTATTAGGATGTAATGTTAACATAATCCCAATCAATGTACCAGCAGACTCTTTTAATAAAATCTGAGAAGCTAATTAAAAATTTTATGTGGTATTTCAAAGCACATAAAATAGGCAAAATAATTTTGAAAAAGAACAAAGTTGGAGAACTCATTCTATCTGATTCCAAGATTTAGCTTCAGTAATCATGAATAAAGGTAGACATATACATCAACAGAACAGCATAAAGAGTACTGATACACGTTGATAGCCTAGGAAGAGCCACTGGCTACCTCCTCCAAACAAAGTGTGATGGCAGATTCTCTGGGAGGGAAAGGTATCTGTGAGGGTGAAGACTAGTTTGTTTGTAGTGAAATAAGGCAGTTGGCTGTCCCTTGAATATCTGAAGAGACCCCAATTTGACAGAGATTGGGGAGGGAATCTCCTCAGGCAGGCTGTCATGATGAGCCACCTAGATAAAGAGAAGAATTACATCAGAGATGAGGCAGAGATAGGCAGATGATCAGCAGGAATCCAGAAGACTGCAGGGAATCTAAGCTGCCCAAATATAAAGGGGTGGATACCCTTCTGAAAGGCTAATTAACCTAAGGAGACAGATTAACTCAGTGGAAGAATTAATGCCTTGAATATATGAAGTCCCTAGTTCAATTCTTGGCTCTTTTTTGAGATGTGATCCAATAGGTTATCAGGCATCCAGCTGAAACCTTATGACAAGGAACATATAGACATGTCTTTGTATTAGATTTTCTTGGGTCTCTTTTTTTAAATATCTTTTTTTAAAATTTTCCTTGTTTTAATCACTAAAACCCAGTTCAAAACCTGAAGAGGGCAGGCTGCAGGGTGATTGATTGATGAACACCAACAACCTGAGAAGATCCTTAGGGTTCTAGGAGGGAAGCTTGTTGATCTGGGTTAATTTTTATTTTTTGATCTTTTTTCTTCTTTCTCCTCCTGCCCCCATTTGTTTTAAATGAGTAGCTCCTGTCTTGTTTCTTGTTTGTAGTGTTTCACCTTCCTTTGTTTCTCTGTATTTTTTCCTTTTTCACTCTTTTTTCTTTTGATTATGATTTTCTCTACCTATGGTGTTTCTTTCCTCTCCTTCATTTTTACATCTTCTGTTTCTGTTGTTATTCTTTCATTCCACCTCTTTCTGTTTGGTCTCCAATTTTTCTTGTTTTTATATGTCTTTTTTCCTCATTTCTTCTGTTTTCTTTCTTTTTCACATTTGTCTTCTGTCTTTTCTTTTTCCCCCTGATTACCACCATTCCAACATTTTAATTCATTCTATATATTTCTCTCTATTCTGTTTCTTGATTCATTGTTTCTATTCCACTTTTCTAATCTTATTCCTCTCTTCTTCTTACTCATGATAATTTTTCAAAATCCTAGGTCTTGTATGGTTCCTCTCCTACATTTTACTATTTTTATTACTATTATTCTTTTTCTCCTCCTATCTCTTTCTTTTCCTCGGGTCCTAATTTTTTAAAAGGGAACATAGACAATAACAAGGAAATAGAATAATAAGAATTATGTGCCAAAGTGAAACCTTACTACCCATGCAAACACTACAACAAAATAAAACCATAGAATAGACAGAATATCTAACCAACTGAGTAAACCCATAAAGATAAACAGATTCCTAGACACCTCCAAAAAATTGTAAGCTATAATAAAAGAAGAAAGAGAAAGGGTACAAAAGGAGTGTTGGAGGAAATAATGAAAATTTCCCAAACCTATTGAAGGAGGTAGAAGTATATGTCCAGGAAGTGCAGTACACCCTGAACAGTATAAGTTCCTACACACCTACTCCAAGAAACATACTTGTCAAAATGTCCAACTCTCAAGACAAAGATAGAATACTGAAAGGAGCAAGAGAAAAGAGAACCATCACATATAAGGGAAACTAAATAAGATTAAGTGCTGATTTTTCATCTGAAATCATGGAGTCAAGAAGGCAGTGGTATGATATAGTTAAGGTGCTAAAAGTAAAAAAAATTCAAGCCACGAATTCTCTATCCAACAAAGCTGGCATTCAAAAATGAGGGAAAGCTTAAAATATTCAAAGAAAATAAATAATTAAGAAAAGCATACCTATAAGAAACTTTCACTACAAGAAATACTAAAGGGATTTCTACAGGTGATAAGGAAAAAACAGGAAAAAGAGAGACGGAGGAGAGTGTAAGAACAACTAAAATGATAAAAAAAGAAATAAAAAACATCATATAGCATATATAAACCTAAAGAAAATATGGTGAATGTAAGCAATTCATTGACAGTAATAACCCTGAAATTTAATGGATTATATTCACCAGTCAAGAGACACAGATTGGCAGAATGGATAAGGACATATGAGTCATCTATATGCTGTCTACAGGAAACTGACTGTAAATCCATGGATGCAAGGAGGCTGAAAGCGAATAGTTAGAAAGCAACTTTACAAGCAAACAATAACCAAAAAAGGGCAGAAGTAGCTATACTAATATCAGACAAAATAGACTTTAAATGTGAAAGTAGTATAAGAGAAAAAGAAGGACACTATATATTTAAAAAAGGGCAATCTGCCAAGAAGAAAAGAACAATCATAAATATTTATGCACCTAACCAGGGTGCCTCAAAATACACAAGGCAAACACTGGAAAAACTAAGTGGAGAAACGGATGGCTCTACAATTATAGTGGGACTTTAATACATCATTACCACCATTAGATAGAACATCTCCACAGAGAATCATTGAAAAACAAAGACTTGAATAATAAGTTAGAGGACCTTGACCTAATAGATATATCGAGAAAGAAATAACAAAGATTAAAGCTGAAATAAATGAAATTGAAAACAATAAAAATAATAATAAAAAAAGCACTAGGAAAGATAAAACAAAACCAAAACTGGTACTTCTTAAGACTAGTAAAATTGACAAATCCTTAGCTAGAATAACAAATGAAAAAAAAAAGAAGATGCAAATATACAAAATGAGAAATGAGGAAGGAGATATCACCATTGACTCCACAGAAGTAAAGAGTATCATAAGAGGATAATTTGAAAAAATGTATGCCAACAAGATGGATAATTTAGAGGAAATGGACAAATTCCTAGAAACACACAAAAAGCCTGCATTGTCAAAAGCAGCAATTGATGAACTCAACAGACCAATCACAAGTAACAAGATAGAACTAATCATCAAAACCCTCCCAAGAAAGAAGAGCGCAGGGTCGGACAGCTTCAAATGTGAATTCTACCAAATATTCCAGAAAGAACTAACATCAATCCTGCTTAAACTCTTCCAAAAAATAAAAGTGGAGGGAACTTTGCCTAACTCATTCTATGATGCCAACATCACCCTAATACTAAAGCCAAACAAAGCACAAAAAAGGAAAACTAGATACCAACCTCTCTAATGGACCTAGATGCTAAAACACTCAATACAATACTTGCTAATCATATTCAACAACACAACAAATGAATTATACATCATGATTAAGTGGGTTTCATCCCAGGTGTGCAAGAATAGTTCAACATAAGAAAATCAATGTAATACACAACATAAAAAGATCAAAAGATTAAATTAAAAAAAACATGATCATCTCTATAGATGCAGAAAAAGCATTTTACAAAATACAGCACACTTTCCTGATAAAAACACTACAAAAGATAGGAATAGAAGGAAACTTGCTCAACAAAATAAAGTGTATATATGAAAAACCTACAGCTTTCATCATATTCAATAGTGAAATTCTAAAAGTTTTCCATCTAATATCAGGAACAAGACAAGGATGCCACTTTTACCCCTTTTATTTATCATTGTGTCAGAAGTACTTGCTCGAGCATTTAGGCAAGAAAAATATATAGAAGACAACCAACTTGGCAAGGAAGAAGGAATTTCACTATTTGCAGAAGACATGAACTGATACATAGAAAATGCTGAGATGTCTACAACAAAGTTTCTAGAGTTTATAAATGTGTTCAGTAAAGTCACAGGATATAAGATCAATGTGCATAAATCAGTAATATTTCTGTACACAAATAATGAGCAATCTGAGGAGGAAATCACGAAAAAAATTCCATTTACAATAGCAACTAAAAGAATCAAATACCTAGGAAGAAATTTAACTAAAGATGTAAATGACTTATATGCAAAAAACCATATAACACTGTTAAAGAATATCAAAGAAGTCTTAAATAAACGGAAGAATATTCCCTGTTCATGGCTAGAAAGACTAAAAGTCATTATGATGTTTATCCTACATGAACTGATCTACAGATTTATTGCAATCCCTATAAAAATCACCACAACATTTTTCACTGAATTGGAAAAACTAACTATGAAATTTATCTGGAAGGGCAAGAGGCCCTGAATAGC
The DNA here is from genome assembly GCA_029593785.1 of Cabassous unicinctus. Taxonomy (NCBI): domain Eukaryota; kingdom Metazoa; phylum Chordata; class Mammalia; order Cingulata; family Chlamyphoridae; genus Cabassous; species Cabassous unicinctus. The sequence continues at coordinate 644 of JAQZBX010013068.1, read as the reverse complement.
CAAAAACATATTCAAAAAGAAAAATGAATCAGAGGAATCACAGTGCCTGACTTTCAAACATACTTGAAAACAAACATTTTTTAACCAATGTAGCTAATTAACATGCTTTAAATTCTGGAAGTGAGAATCCTCTAACTCTGTTGTTTTTTTATAGTTTTGGCCATTTGGGGCCCCTTGTGCTTCCAAATATATATGATAGTTGGATTTTCCATTTCTTTAGAAGAGGCTGTTGGAACTTTTACTGGGATTGAGTTCAATCTGTATATCAGTTTGTGTAGAATTGACATCTTGATGATAATTTGTCACCAATCCATGAATGTTCTTCCATTTACTTAGGTCTGCCTCGGTGTCTTTTAGTAATGCTATGTAGTTTTCTAAATACAGGTCTTTTATGTCCTTGGTTACATTTATGCATAAATATCTAATTCATTTAGTCACTACTGTTAATGAATATTTCCTTTGTCTTTCTCCTCAGATTTCTCATTAGTAATGTAATGAAAAGCTACTGATGTTTCTAAATTAATCTTGTACCCCACCCCTTTGATGCACTCATTTATTTGCTCTACTAGTTTTGTTTCAATTTGGGGGAATGTTAGAGTTATATGAGCATATCATCAGAGAATAGTGAAAGTTTTATTTATTCC
>JAQZBX010013067.1:0-40319 GCA_029593785.1 Cabassous unicinctus | reverse complement strand
TGGAGAGACAGGAACACTTATTCATTGTTTGTAGGAAAGTAGAATGGTACAGACACTGTGGAGGACTCTTTGCCAATTCCTAAAGATGTTGAATATAGATTTGCTATGTGACCCAGAAATACCACTACTGGGTATATAACCAGAAGAACTGAGAGCAGTGACATGAACAGACATCTGCACACTAATATTCATAGCAACGTTATTCATGATTTCCAAAAGTTGGAAACAACCCAGGTGTCCATCAACTGATGAATAGATAAACAAACTGTGGTGTAGACACATGATGGGATATTATGCAGCTATTAAGTTATTATCCCTTTGAAGTCCAGGGCAATTGATGACTGCATTTTCTTATGTTATCAAATCATGAAAGAGCATCGTCAAAGTATTAGTACTAACTATAGTCTGTATCTTCCTCCCCTATACATTTTGTAAGTATTTATTTATTTATTTACTTACTTCTGTCCATTTTTACACCCCCTTCCCCCATTTTTGCTGTTTCTGTGTCCATTTGCTGGTTGACTCTGTGTCCATTTCTTGCCCTCTCTTCTCATCCTTCTCCTCCTGTTTTCACTGGGATTCAAACCACAGAATCTCTGATGTGGGAGAGAGGGGTCCTACTGCCTGTGCCACCTTAGTTCCTGGTTTTATGGTGCATCTCGTCTTGGCTCTCCCTTGTGTCACTCTCCTGTTACATCATCATTTTCCTGCATGTCTCATGGGGTCTGGAGGCTCACCCACACATGGGGCCTGGTGACCCACGAACCTTCTATATTTTTCATTTTGTTATTTTTACTGGGAGGTCCAGGGAATTGAAGCCAGGTCCCTCCATATGGGAGACAGACACCCAACCACCCAAGCCACATCTGTCCCCCTGTTATATCTCTTAAGGTTGACCAAAGGTACCCAAAGTTACAGTCTTTTCCCATACAGGATGGTCATAGAATAAATCAGGCTTAGTTATTACCAGCATTCTAAAAACCATACCTAGGGAGAAATACTAGGTCTGGGGACACATGCATGGTTTCTAATATAGTGAATGCTTAGCTTACCCTGATTATCACAAAATCAGGACAGCGAAAATATTCACGCATTTTTGTGCCTTTTAGTTCAAGTTGGCAGTGGTTTCATTCATAGAGATCTCACAAAAAGCTTGTTGGTTTAACATGCAGGAAACAGGGGCCCAAGCCATCAGAGAGAAGACTTTCCACAAATCCTTTCTGGATAACTGCATTTCCAAGCCAGACTTGCAAGGAAAAGGCTGGCAGGTTCCAAGTTCATTTAAGTCCTTACATGGGGCCCTATTATCTGGGAACTCATTTTCTGGAGGCTCAAAATTTCCCAAACTATCCATTTCTGGTTTATTTTTGTCAAGGAGTTCAGTTCTTAGCTTATTCCTTTCCTCTCACATTTTCCTATAAGTTGCTAGGAGAAACCAGGCTTTTCTTTCCATGTTTTGTTTGGGAAATTCCTCTGCTAAATGCCCAAGCTCATCACATTTTAAGTCTGTCTTCCATCTAACATTAGGAGTCAATTATGTGAAGTCATCTGCCACTTTAAAGCAAGGACTACCTTCCTTGCAGTTTGCAATGACACAGTCATCATTTCTCAGTCCTCATCAGAAGAATCTTTACTGTCCATTTTTCAACCAACAGTCTCTTCAAAGAATTCTAGGCCTTTTCTACCAAGCATATCACAATTCTTCCACAATCTACCCCTTGTGCATTTATAAAATCATTCAAATATATTTGGTATTTGCATAGCAGCAGAAACCCACTTTTTTTTATACCAATTTCTGTTTTAGTTTGCTAAAGGCTGCCAATACAACATTCCAGAAATGGAGTGGTCTTTATAATGGGACTTTATTAGGTTAAAAGGTTTATTAGGTTACAGTTCTGAGGATGTTAAAATGTCCAAATCAAAGCATCATCAGAGATGCTGTCTCACTAAGTTGCAACTGTGGGCAATCAGCACATGGAAGAGCATAATGGTGGTTCTGCCAGCTTCTGGAGTTAAGCTGTTGGAGATCAGGCATATGTCTCACTTCTCCCCTTTCTTCTGGAACTCATCTTTTTAGCTTTTTCCTGTAAGACTTTTCTATGCTCCTCAGGGATAAGGAGATTCTTTAAAAGTGCTTGAATATCTGCCCATGGGGATTAAAAGTAACATCAATAGAGATGAACAGATTCTCCATCATCTTGGTGTCATCTGGTTAGGAAGGTGTATTTGTCCACCAAAGGGGTGCTGATGCCAAGAAACTGAAATCTCCTGGCTTTTACAAAGGATATTTAATTGGGGTAAAATCTAACAGTTACAAGCCTGTAAAAAGTCCAACTCAAGGTTGCTTTCTCACCAAAGTCAGTTGTCACATGTCGAAGCAAGATGATTGCTGATCTCTGGCTGGTCTTTGCCTTCCCTTTTGGGCTTCCTATTCCTCTTGAAGCTCAATGCTTTAATTGAAATCCTCTGTCTTCTGGCATAAATCTTGTCTCTCACAGCTTCCTATATCAGTCCCAGCTGTCTTCCCAAGGTCAGCTGTAAGCTATCAGGCAAAACGTCTTATTTCTCCCTGGGGCTTTAGCTGTTTGAGCCTTCTTTCTGTCACATGGCTGGATCAAAAAAAAAAAATCACATCACTCTATATTCCTTGTGTGTCTTCTTGAGTTAGTGTTCATTTATATTAGACCCAACAAGAGTGCAAATACTCAATCTGAGTCACACCCTCTGATGTAGTCAGATCAAAAGCCCTATTCTTAATAGGTATTCTAATTAAAGACACCTCAACTGAATTCAGTGCAATCAAAGAGTATCACACCCAGAAGAATAGATGACTTTACAAACATAACCTTTCTCTTTTTGGAATTCATAAAATAATCTCAAACTTCCAAAGAAGGCATGTTATTTTTTGAATTATACAATCAGAAGTGGAGAAAAATTGCACATAAATAGATCCTCTTGTGTTCCCCTGATTGCCCAACATAGCCAGAACTTGCCTTAGAGAGAATTACCCAACTGAATTGATTGCCCTGAAATGTATGGGGTGGATAAACCATTCCTTCTTCATCAGTAAATGAAGTGAAACTAGATGAGCAACCACTCTGAGATGAGATGGCATCATCTTCCCCAGCATAGGGAGATGGGGAAGCTGATAGCTTCAACTGTGATAAGGAAGGGTCCTCATCAGGGCTAGAGTCTGGTAGTCCTGTTTAACATGGGGCTGATACATTACTGATTTGTTGCCTTTTTTGACAAGCCCTGACCCTGAAAGTCTCCTCCCTTTTGAATCATAATGTGCCAGGGTTTCTGAAAATTTTTATTCTGACACAGACACATAAAGGCCTGTACATAGGGAACGTCATCACTTTTCACTTCCCTTTTACAAAATAAAACCCAAAAACCTCTAAGTGCACTTTATTGTTATAACTGAGGGATCAATTTGCTGACCATTCCTCTCTGAGTTCTAATTTATATAGAGGTCAGGCAGTGTTACAGAAAAATATCATCCTTTTATTTTTGTAAATCCATAACTGAATGTAGTACCATTTTCCAGAATGCATTGTAAAGGGCTACAGCCACCAGTACTTTTAACTTTGTCCATAATTACAATTATAATTTACCCCACCTTAAGAAGAGATCTTACAATCCAATAGGAGAGAGACCAGAGTGGGACTTGAACCTACAAGCAGAGACCAGAGCAGGTCTCACACCCACAACCAGAATGTCAGCACTTTAGTGGCTGACTGTCATAAAGCTGGGGCCTGCACCCTGTAAACCCAGGTTGGGCTCAGGTGGAACTCAACCCCACAATCTTAATTCAGAGCTGAACCTAAACCCTTGACCAGAAAAAAAGACAAGTTTTGGTTTAGAAGTAAGCACTTTAACAAAGTTACCTACCCAGAAGACATCTTTACCAAAACTGGTTCTTCTCTCAAAATTAAACTGTGCTATAGGGTCAATGATGTAAGTGAGAACAGGAGAAAATCCTAGTTGCCAAGCCTATAGAATAACTTGTCTAGTAGTGCACAGTGAAGGAGAGCAGACCAATACAACAGGCCCTTGATAAAGATGGTTGTACTTATGAACCATGCTTTTGTGAAATTGAAACTTATTTTAGGATTATATATTGCCTGAGAGTTACCCCAAGAAAGCCTCCTTAATGCTCAAATGTGGCCTCTCTCTAAGCCATACTCAGCATATAAACTCATTACATTGCCCTCCCCAACCCAACGTGGGACATGACTCCTAGGGATGAGCCTCCCTGGCACCAAGGGATTATTATCAAGTACCAACTAGTGATGCATTTAGAAAAATACCTTAACCCAAAGGGGGAAATATTAACTACAAATGAGTTTTTATGGATAAGAGATTTCAAAGTGAGTAGGGATGTCATTCCAGAGGTTATGCTTATGCACATCTCAGAAGGATCACACTGACTGCCACAGTAAACAGTACCTCAAGCAGGGATACTCCTGAGGGCTCTAGAGATACCTAGACATTATAGGTATGACAGACAACCCCAGGAAATCAGTACCCAGTTAGTTGTCCAAAGCTTGGTATGTATGATAACCTATTTCCCCAATGTATTAGAGTAATATTTACTTATAATTGAACTACAAAGAGTTCTTCTGCCCTTGTATTTGAACCTATAATTAGCACTATACCCATTAAATCTATGTCCCAGAGACTTAAATCTTCTGGCTATCATATGCTGGTTGAGCCCTATCTCAGCAGAGTTGCAGCCAACACCTACTCTCCAGTTCATCAGACTCATCCAGGGCAACTAATAAAAGGATTATGATGGACAATACCCATCCCAAAAAACAGAGTATCTAAAACCACAAGGAAAACAATTCCATTCATCTGTCCCATGAGATTGAAGGCCCCACTTAATCAGAAGCAGAGTGGGTACCACCATCCTAAAATCATCAAAATTGAGGAATAATCAAGCATAAGGGGGAATGCAGCTATGGACTAAAGTAGACTTATTATTTTAGTAATGGAAGAACTAAAAGTGTTTGTAAACAAGACGCGGGCTCTACAGGAAATATTAAAAGAAGTTGCAGACTGAAAGGAAAAGGCAGGAGAGAGAGAGCCTTGGAGGAAAGCAGGGAAATGAAGATTATCAGAGAGTCTAACCAAAAGGGTAAAAAGGCAGGCAAAAATAAGTTATGACACATTAAAGCCAAAGGATTAAATGGGTGAAGTATTAATGCCTTTAGAGTAATAACACTGAATGTTAATAGAGTAAATTTCCCATTCAAAAAACACAGTCAGACAGAATTGATAAAATATATGAGCCTCTCATGTCCTGTCTATAAGAGACTCACCCCAGACCCAAGGAGATAAATAGCTGAAATGGAAAGGTTGGAAACAAGTTATTTCATGCAAAGAGTAATAAACAAAAAGCATGGGTAGCTATACCAAAATAGGGGAAAAACAGATTTTAAAAGCAAAAATATTATGAGAGATGCAGAAGGCTGTTATATATTAATGAAAGGGGCAAACCAGCAAGAAGAAAATAACAATCAAAAATATCTATGCACCTAATCAGGTGTCCAAAATACATGAGTCAAACACTGGTAAAGCTGAAAGAATAAATAGACATCTCCACAATAAAAGTTGGATACTTCAAGATGCCCATCACATCAAGAGACAGAACAACTAGGAAGAGGCTCAACAAGGAAACAGAGAACTTCAATGATATGATTGTTTTAGTTTGCCACAGCGCTGCTGATACAAAGTACCATAAATGTGTTGACTTTTATAAAGAGGATTTATATGGAGTAAAAATTACAGTTCTGAGGTTGTGAGATCTCCAAATCATGGCATCAGCACAGATGTTTTCTCACCAAAGTCAGCTCCTGGTGATTGTGAGTCCTGCCATGTGGCAAATATGGCCGACAATCGCTCTTTCCTCTCCTCTTTCCTCTCCAGAATCTACTGTCTGCTGGAGCTCAGCTATTGGCAAGCAGGAATAGAACTTGTCTCTTAACAGGCCTACTATCTCAGTCTTGGCTGCTCTATCTTCTTCCTGAGTTCAGCTCTTAGCTATTAGATATATGGCTCATTTCATCAGCCTCAGCTACACCATGGTCCCAGTCTATTGGTGGCTTCATGCTTAGGCTTTGGCTACTAGCATTCCTTAAGTCCTCTCTCACATTGCAGGATCAAATACGGCAGTTTCCTTCTCTGTGTTTCCATTTATATCAGGTCCAGCAAAAGGGCAGATACTCAACTTGCATCACACTTCACTGATATAACACAATTAGAAACCATCTCATCAAGTGACCTAAAGTGAATCTAATGTGATGAAAGGGTACCACACTCACAGGAATAAAATAGTTTAGGAACATAATCTTTTCTTTTGGAGATTCATAAAAGAATTTCAAACTGTCACAGTTATAAATGAACTAAATTTAACAGAAATAAAGAACATTTCACCCTAAATCAGCAGGATATACATTCTTCTCATGTGCTCATGGATCCTTCTCCAGAATAGACCTCATGTTGGCTCTTGTAGCAGTTTGACATTATTTATGAACTCCAAAGTTAGATATTGGATTATGTTTGGGAACTGGTCTTTTTCCTCTGGGCATATTAGATTATATTGGATTCAAAGGTTTCACTTTTACTTGATTAAATTATGATTAAGGCTTTGATTGGGCCATGTCAGTAGGAAACTGCACCACATAGAAGGGAGGTTAGAATTTTGATATTGGAGCCCCATGAAGTAAATACACAGATGCAGATATGTGGGGAAGGAAAAAAAGCTGCATTAGACATAGCACTGGTCCCAGGAAGAAAGACAAACCTTTATCCTGAAAGTCTACAGCTGACCTTGTGGAGAAAGCAGAGCAGCTGAGCCCTGAGAGAAACAAGCCCTGGGGAGAGATGAGATGTATCACAGCCTGCAGCTGATATTGGAAGAAGATGGGACCATGGAGCCTTAAGAGGAAGAGGAAGACCAAAACCTTGCAGGCAGTGGCAGCCATCTTCCTCTAACACATGACAACAGACTTTGGTGAAGGAAGTAACTTACACTTAATGGGCTTGTGACTGTATGCTTCTACCCCAAATAAATACCCTTTATAAATTCCAACAGATTTCTGGCACTTTGCATCAACACCCCTTTTGACTGACTAATACAGGTCTCAAAACAGGTTTCAGTAAATTTATATAGATTGAAATTATACGAAGCACCTTCTCTGATCATAAGGGAATGAAGCTGGAAATAAATAAGAGGCAGTCAATGGGAAAATTCACAAATATATGGAAGCTAAACACTCAAACAATCAGTGAGTCAAAGAAGAAATTGAAGGAGAAATTAGTCAATATCTCAAGATGAATGAAAATGAGAACACAAAACTTATGGGATGCAGTGAAGGCAGTGCTGTCAGGGAAATTTATCACTCTCAATTCTTACATTAGAAAGGAAGAAAGATCTAAAATCAAAGACTTAACACCTGGATGAACTAAAAAATAAAAGCAAACTAATCCAAAAGCAAGCAAGCTTTATAATCTTTGCTATAAAAAAAAACAACAACAACAAAGATTAGAGCAGAAATAAATGCAATTGAAAAAAAAAATCAACAATACCAAACATTGGTCTTGAGAATATTAATAAAATTGACAGACCTTAGCTAGACTAACAAAGAAATAGAGAGAAGATGCAAAAAAATAAAATCAGAATCAAGATATGGGACATTACAACTGACCCCACAGAAACAAAAAGAATCTTAGAGGATATTATGTAAAACTGTATGCCTACAAATTAGACAACATAGATGTAATGGACAAATTCCTAGAAAGGCAAACAATCTACACCTACTCTAGAAGAAATACAAGACCTCAAATAATAAATCACAAGTAAAGAGATTGAATCAGTAATCAAAAATCATCCAACAAAGAAAAGCCTAGGACCAGACTGCGTTATAGGTGAATTCTACCAATCATTTTGAGAATTAATATCAATCATGGTCAAATACTACTAAAATATTGAAGAGGAAGGAAAATTACCTGCCACATTTTATGAAGCTGTTTTAGTTTGCTAAAAATTGCTGGGAACAATATACCAGAAATAGGTTGGGTTTTACAATGTGAATTTATTACGCTAAAAGCTTACAGTTCTAAGGCTATGAAAATGTCCAAATTAAGGCATCACCAGAGATGCTGTGTCATAGCAGGTTGGCAATCCTGGACTACAGTCACATGACAAGGCATAATGTTGGGTCTGCTGAGGTTTCTGCCTTCCTCTCCTGGCTCATTTTCTCCCTGAACTCAGCTATGGTTGATAAGCCACATGGGAGGATTTGTTCATCTCTCTTCTCTCCTCTGGACTTCATTGCATCAGTTTTTTGCTCTCAGTGGGCCTTCTCACTCAGCATTTTGGGGTACTCTTTTTCTCTCTAGCTTTTTCTGTGTCTGTAGTTTTTTAGTCCTCCATTTATAAAGTTCTTCAGTAGGAGGATTAGGACCCACCCTGGGTCTACCAATCTAATCAAAGGCCATAAACAGAAGCAATCTCATCAAAAGTGATCTAATCAAAGGGTCCCTTAACTGAATCTAATCAAAAAGCCCTGCATACATTAGGTTTACATGCAGAGGAATGGGTTGACTTAAGAGCATATTTTTCTGGAGTCCACAAAATACTCAAACCACCACAGATGCTAATGTCAATCTAATACTAAAGCCACAGACAGATACTACATGAATAAAAAATTACAGACCAATCTTTCTCATGTATATAGATGCAAAAATCCTTAACAAAATACTTGAAAATCAAATCCAGCAGCATATTAATAGAATTATACATCACAATCAAATGGGCTTTATTCCTGACATGGAAGGGTGGCTCAACACAAGAAAAACAACATGATACACCATGTTAACAAATTGAAGGGAAAAAAATACGTAATCATCTCCATTGATGCAGAAAATATATTTGACAAAATTCAGCGTACTTTCTTGATCAAAAACACTTTGAAAGATAGGAATAGAAAGAAAATTCCTCAACATGATAAAGGGCATAAAGGAAAACCCAAAGCCAATATCATACTCAATGGCAAAATTTTGTAAGCTCTCCTTCACACAACAGGAATAAAACAAGGATGATCACTGTCATCACTGTTATTCAACATTATTCTAGAAGTTCTAGCTGGAGCAATTAGGCAAGAAAAAGAAATAAAAGACATCCAAACATGAAAAGAAGAAATAAGATACTATTTACAAATGAGATGATCCTTTATTTAGAAAATTCCAAAATATCTATAACAAAGCTATTAAACCTAATAAACTAGTTCAGCAAAGTGGCAGGATGCAAAATCAACACGCAAAAATAGGCAGCGTTTCTTTACACTAGTAATGAGCAATCTGAGGAGGAATTCAAGAAAAATATCTCCTTTACAAATGCAATCAAAAGAATCAAATACTTAGGAACTAATTTAACCAGGAATATAAAAGATCTGTATTCAGAAAACTACAAATCAGTGCTATAAGAAATCAAAGAACTACAAAAATGGAAGGATATTCTGTGTTCATGGATTGGAAGACTAAATATAATTAAGATGTCAAGTCTACACAAATTGATGTACTAATTCAATGCAATCCCATCCAAATTTCCAGCAACCTAGTTTCCAGAAATAGAAAAGTCAATTACCAAATTTATTTGGAAGGAAAAAGGGCCCAGAATAGCCAAACATTCTAAAAAGAAGAGTGAAGATGGAAGACTGACACTTCCTGATGCTACAGTATACTACAAAGTTACAGTGATCAAAACAGCATGCTACTGGCATCAAGATAAACACATTGATCAAAGGAATCAAATTGAGAGTTCAGGAATAGACCCTCACTTCTATGGTCAACTGAGTTTTTATAAGCCTCTGATTTTCACTTTATTGGGACAGAATAGTCTCATCAATAAATGGTTCTGGGAGAACTGGACATCTATAAACAAAAGAATGAAAGAAAACCACTATCTAACTTCCTATTAAAAATAAAACTCAATATGAATGAACTAAACATAAATGTCAGTACTATAAATCTCCTAGAAGATAGTCTCTTCAAGATTTGGTGGTAGAAAGTGTATTTTTAGACCTATCACTTAAAGTATGAACAATGAAGATAAAATAGATGAGTGGGACCTCCTCAAAATTAAATACTTTTGCACTTCAAAGGACTTTGTCAAGAGGGTAAAAAGGGCAATCTACTCAATGGAAGAGAATATTTGGATATCAGATATCCAATAAGGGTTTAATATCCATGATGTATAGATAGATCCTATAACTCAACAATAAAAGACAAAGTCTGAATAAAAAATGGCCAAAAGTACTTGAATATACATTTTTCCAAAGAGGAAATACAAATGGAGAAAAACCACATGAAAAAATGTTCAACATCACTGGTTATTCAGAAAATGCAAATCAAAGCTACAATGAGATATCATTTCACACCTACTAGAATGGCCACTATTAAGAAATGAGAAAGCTACATGTGTTGGTATGTGGAGAGATAAAAATAATTATTTACTGTTGGTGGGGATGTACAATGATACAGCTGCTGTGGAAAACATTTTGGTGGTTACAAAGGAATTTAAATATAGATCTTCCATTTGATCAAGCAATATCACTACTAGATATATGCCAAGAAGAACTGAGAGCACTGACCAAACAGACACCTGCTAACTGATATTTGGAGAAGCATTATTCACATTTGCCAAAGATAGAAACTACCCAGATGTCCATCAACCAATGAATGGATAAATTTTTTGTATATATATTTATATATATATATGATGAAATATAATTTAGCTGTAAGAAGAAATGAAGTAGTGAGGTATATGACAACATGGATTAGCCTTGAGGACATTATGTTGAATGAAGTAAGCCAGACACAAAAGGACAATTATTGTATGATTTCACTAATATGAACTAAATAAAATTAGCAGAATTGTGGAGTTAAGAGCTAGAATATGGACCACCAGAATATAGAATGTGAATAGAGAATGAAAAGCTGAGGTTTAATTTTAATCTTTTTTTACAGATTTGGTAAAAAATAGTTGTTTGTAAATGTTTGGACAAGGATAGAAATGATGAAAGTATATTACAGGGTTTGTAATTAGCAGTGCAAATATATGGGGATGATAATGAATGAAAGGGGAAATTTAAAGGCATGTACATCACTAGAAGGAAAGCTGAAAGATGAAACATGGGTCTGTATAGCACAGTGAACTCTCTTGTGGACTAAAAGTATGATTAATAGTGAATATATATGAATGTTTTTCTTTGAAACAGAGCACATATATATTAATGTTGTAAGATGTTTAAAATAATATAATATTTAGGACAAAAATATAACCAAAGCAAACTATAGACTGTAAGGATTAGTAATATATTAATACTCTTTTTATCAATGGTTAAAAAAGAAGTATGCTAAGTGAAAGGAACCAGACACAAAGTACTACATATTGTTGAACTCCATCTATACAAAATTTAAATTCACATAAATTTTTAGAGATGGAAATAGACTAGCAGATATGTATGGCAGTGGAAAGATAGAGGTTTGAGAAGTGACTAATAAGGGGTAGGGGATTTTTCTTTTTGGGTAATGAAATGCTCTCATATTGATTGCAGTGATGAATGCACAAGACTGTGTTCATACCAAAAATATTGGTTGTACAGTGTGGATGGATTTTCGGTTTATGATTACTTTTTAATAAATTGATTTTTAAAATGAAAATAATATAATCTGTTGGTGAATAATGAAAGATAGCAATAGCCCAGGATATATTGCAGTACTTATTGTGGGTGGGTCTGCGGGATGGGAAGGTCTCAAAGAAACTTTAAACCCCTTGTTAAAAAGTACAGCAGTGGATAGAATTAGCAAAAGGGTCCACAATAGGGAAGTTGGCTGAAAAATATCTGCTCAGCGATATCAGTTACGTCCCCACATCTATTCTCCCCTGCTTTCTCTTCTTTTTCTTTTGCTGACCAGTATTGGATCTAAAATGTAACAAAAAAACAATACATCTTAAGTCTCTTGAATTCCCTCACCATAAAATCCAATTTATTGAATGCTTACCCTGAAATCCTGTCCATATATAGAGTTCCAGAGGCAATGCAGGAAAATATATTAAATATAATAACCAAACTATATGAACAAAAAAACTGACCCTTGAAAGTAAAGATATATTTGGAGAACAAAATGCAATATTAGAATAAAAAAGAACCTCTACAGAGATGCTTCCAAACATAAAACAAACAACAAAAACAAGAAGATATTTGCTGCAACATGAAAAAAACTGAATAGTAAAGGAAGGAAAAAATTGAAAACATAGAAAACTAGGTATAAATAAAAGACCACGGAGCTTCTAGAGAAAAAAAAATATCAACTACAAATTAATAGTAATAAGACTGCCATCTAAATTCACATTACAACCAAAAGATTATAGAAGATACTGGGGCAACGCCATGAAACTTTTATAGGAAGATTATTTTTTTTATCTAAAATTCTATATATCACAGTGGTGGTTTGAAGCTGAATGCACCCCAGAATAAATGTATTCTTAAATCTAGTCCTTTCCTGTGAATGTAAACCTGTTTAAAGTTGGAACTTTTGAAGAGGCTACTTCAGTTAAGGTGTGACCCACCACATTCAGGATAGGTATTAATCCTGTTACTGGAGTCCTTTATACACAGAATGAAATTAAGGCAAAGAGAGAAAGTCATGGAGACAAGAAGTTGAAATCAATGAATTCTGTAAGAGAAGGGAGATATCAGGGGATACCGCCATGTGCCTTGACATGTAGCAGAAGAGCCAAGTATCCCCAGTTGCCAGTTTTTGGTAAAAAAACAACAACATTGCCTTAATGATGACATGATTTGGACATATTCCTGAATTTTCCTAAATTCCCATTTTTCAACCAGACCATTTTCATGGTATTTGCTTTGAACAACCTAGGAAATTAAAATACCAACCAAAATCAAGTATAAGGGCAAAATACATTTTCTTGACAGGTGAAGACCCATAATTTTTATGTCCTATGTATTATTTCTGAGGAAGAAATAAAATTCCAGGTTGACAACTATACAGGAGTTCCCTAAAGAAATTAATACAAATTACAGCAATATTTATTGGAGCACAGAATTTTAAAAAAATAAATAAATTAAATTAAAAGAGAATGAAATTCCAGTCAATCAATGCAAAAAGTACCTAAATATTTTCAATTAACTTTTTTAATGTTTAGGAAAACATATAAACATATGTAATCTTAATTTTAAAAATTGGGACCTTGAAATCTCATGAAAATCAAAAGAAGGAGTATGAGGAAGAGAGAAAATAATTTTAAAAAGGAAAGAAGGATAGGAGAGAGGAGAGAAGAAGGAGCAAATGTGAAGGAAGAAAAGAAGGGCAGAAAAAGGAAGAAAGTTGTAAGCTCAATATTAAGAAAGCCAATCATTGGTGTGATTTTGAGAAACTGATGGGGGTATAAAGATAATAATAAGTCTTTGCTCATAGGAATATATTTTTCAAATTCCACAAGGATCAAGTAATTTAATGCAGCACAATTCTTTGCATTTTTGTGATCAATATTACTAAGGTTGTGCTAATGGCTTATGGTTTTCAATATTTAATTCAAACTTTGTATTAAAACTTTAAAATTTAATTTTGTTTCCAAAAAGAATTTTAGTGTTATCAATCCTGAAAATACTAAGGAAAAATCCTATGATCAAGGTGGAAGGACAAAGAAGTGAGGGAAGGTATCAGCTCAAATGGAGAATGGTCATGATAAATTATATAAGTAGATGGAGCCAGCCATAGAATACTTTAAAAAACATTTCCTAAATATACAGACATAATAAAAAGAAGACATAATATGATAATGACGAAAAAATGTGAAGAGATAGAGTCCATTATTACCATATATGCTGAATCCCTAAATGATATAAAAGGAAATCAAGTGGTGCTTTTTAATTGAAAAATAATTTTAAAAATGGTTGGTTAATATTATCTAATAGAGTTATAGAAATGAATACCAAAAGGTTGAATAAAAAGTCATTGGCTTTGGTACATTAGACTATAAAAAGTTGGAAATATGGGTGAGCTTATTCAATTTAATCCATTTTATGCAATCAAAAATTTTAGTGTATCACTCTGGTATGGAAAAAAAATTTCAGATAGTTTTAAATGTGATAATACTACTGCTAATAATAACATTATTAATGAGAAAAAAGTTTCATTAATATTGGACAAATCTCCTAATATTTCTTACAAATATACTTACAATTTTTAAGCTCCCCTGAGGCTGGGCTGTTTCTGGCACCGGTAAGGCTTCAAGAAGGCGTCAGCATTTGCTACCAGCAGAAGCCAAGGCAGAGCAAGGCAGCCTGGAGCTCGCTGCAGCTCCAGATTGGCAGCGAGTTCGCACATTCCAGCCATCTCTCCTCCATGTGCCCTGTAGAGAAGGGAAGATGAGCAAATCAAGCCCAAGTCCAGCCAGCCCTTAGCCTCCAAGCAGGTAAAAGACTGTACCGAGAAGCGAGAGCCAATACCTAAGAGACCTCAGGACCCACCAAAAGGGAGCAAAAACAAGCTTGCTGCCAAGATGCGGAAAACCTCCACAACTGCAGGGAGGAAATAGAGCTGCCGACCCAAAAAACTGGAGAAGGCGCAGGAAGAGGGAATCTCCCCGAAACCCGCAGAAGAGGAGCAATGACCACAGTGCCTGAGCTTCTGTCCTAAGGAGAACTGTCCTGGGCCTGTACAGCCTTGGTCCACTCCCACTGCCTCTGCCCCTTCCCACAGGCCCACGCATAAACAATCCTTCTTGGGAACCCCCACTCCTGCTTCAGCCCTCACCAACACACATTACACAGCTCTCCAGCCACTCTAGGGCCACCTCTGACCAGGAGGGAGCAGTTTTCATTTGGTTTCAGTTCCCAGGGACCCATCTCCCTCACACACTTGTACCACTGGTACAAGTCTAAGGTTACCTTTTGGTCCCAAACTTCACTTGCTGCCTCCCCATTCCCTCAGGGGTGGGGACATTGCAGTCTGGGCTCTTGGTTTGGGGGTTCCTTTTCTCTTCCTCCACTTTTCCCTCTGCATTCCCATCAAGTTGTCTATGCAAGGGCTCCCCTGACCTTAAAATGGGCCCAAGTCCCATCTTGTTCTGATGTGTCCAGCATTGAAAATAGCCAGTGTGACCAATGGAGGTTGGGTGCTCAGGCTCTGAGGATGCCCCCAACCAAACCATGTCCCTGTTTCTAGTGCAGCTCATACCTCCCTTTCTCCCTTCCCCATTTACCTAAGTCTTGCATTAATTAAGTGGAACCGTGACCCTCCCTTGGGGTGCAGAAAAGCAGGAATGGTTTCAGTCTCCACCCCCTCTTCACAGAGGCTCCAGCCCTTGCCCCAGAATCTGAGCATATTGCAGTGAGGGAGATGCCGAATCACCTTTTGTGTAGGTGTGGTTGAGGTGGCCCAGATTCCTATGATGGTCATCTAAGTTGGCTGGGGACATTTGCCCAAATCTATGTGTCCATTCTAGGCCTGTTTCGCCTTTCCTCAGATGGGGCACTAATAACAAGGAGCTAGCCTTGCCCCCTCCCACCCCTTCTGTTCTTCCCCATTACCCAAGGTTCTGATTCCATCTTTCCTCTATTCACAAACTACTTCTGGACAGTTGTGCTGCTTTTGTTCAATATTCCATTCTTAAATGTCCATCATTGCTGCTGCTGCTGCTACCAGTGACAAATGTTCACCCTCATTGTTTCCCCCTGTTCTTCTCATATTCCCTCTCTCCCAAGATGGTCTTCGCTGGAAGAAGGGATTGGTTCAGCAGGCTGGGTTGCTGACTACCCCAGTCACAAGGCAGGCTGGGCCCTTCTCCTAGGATTAGTATGCTACAACAGAGTAGGGATGGCCTCTGGTCCACTGAGGGTGCAGGGGCCATCTTCTCCCCTTCTTCTGGAGGAGGAGGTAGGCGTTACTTGTCCCAGCCTGGGGCCCACCCCTGATTTCCTATTTGCAGTTACTTGAATGAAAAAAGTAACTTTTCTGGAAAAAAATATACTTATGAACAAAAAAACACACAAGCTAACACACATTCCATGTAGGCAAAGGATTTTTAAAGTTTTGAAAGAATGCATCAAGTTGGTAATATTTCTTGGAGAGAAGGAAGTCAATTTTAATTTTAAAATTTGAAACAATATATAATATGCATGTTTAACTTGTCTAAAGGTGGAAAAAAGTTGTATAGAAAATTCCATAAAGAAAGAAATGTGCACAAGGTACTATATTTAATAATATTCCAAGACATTTCTTACAGACAATAGTAAAAGAAGGAAAAGGTTCAAACATGTTTTTATGCACCTAGAGTAAACACGATTTCAAAATCTGATGAGGATATTCCAGAAGAAGAATATTGCAAATCACTAACCCTTTGAGCACATTTGAGCACACTTTGCTTAATTATGGGAACATTTCTCTAGAATTTACTTATTTCTTGGAGTTAAATTACTGTGTATGCTCAATTAAAAATGGATAGAAATAACCAAGTTTTCTTCAAATTTGTGGTATCAATTCATATACTCAAAACATACCAACTTATACTCCACAGCAGAGTATGAATATTTCCTTTTTGTACATATTTGCTAATATCTCATGGTATTAGATTATAAGTAATTGTGAACACAGTAGTAATAACTTAGGATACCAAATACTAATTATAAGGTTTAGTATCTGAATATTTATTGACCATTTGGTTTTCCATTTCTGTGAATTGCACATTGATAACTCTTTCTTATTTTTATTATTGACTTTTATGGGTTGTAATTTTTAAATAAATTTGTATTTTCTCATTTATTTGTAATTATTTGTCAATTATGGGTATGTTCTTTTGCTAAATAAACTTATTGATTGTATTTTACTCATATTTTTAAAAGCTTGCAGTTAACAAATTAATTCTCAAAAATCTTTCTCTCCAAGATGTTCATAAATATTTTCTCATTTTCTCATGTTTTGTTTTTCTTGTTATCTTGCTTAAAATTACATGCAGCTGGAATTTCATGCACATTGATGTACAGATATAATTTTTCTTCAACTTGATCCAAAGTATTCTAGAACTATTTAGGATACTTTCGCCACTTATTTACAAAGACTGTTTGTATCTATTCTATAAATTACTATATTTCATGAGAATCCAACATGATGTTCTCAAAACAGGTAGGGTTATCCCCCCACAGGTTTTTAATATTCTCCAAATTTATCTTGGCTAATTTTGGTTTTGTGGTTTAACTCAAGAATTTTAGGATTAGCTTGCAAGCTCCTTTCATAATTAAGATGATTTTGAACAGCAGGAAAGATGCAAATACATTTTAGTCTCCACATACCTTTCACAAGCTTCCCTTCATGTTACTCTCTTACATTGTTACGATACTAATAACTGAACTACAGAATTTGCTCACATTTTACCAGTTTCTTTTTTTCCCAACTGTACTTTCTTTGTTTCCAGATCCCATTTAGGATACCATGCTGCATATAATTATGTCTCCTGGATCTCCTCCAGTTTGAGAGTTTGGTCTTTCCTAGTCTTGCATGACCTAGACACTTTTGTAAGAGTACTCATCAGTAATTGTGTAGAATTTCCTTCTTACTGTTTTTTTTCCCCTGATGTTTTCATTTTCTCATGATTAGATTGTGGTAATGTATTATTGGGAAGAAAGATGATGTGCTCTTCTCTTTGAACATATTAGGGGATACATGATATCATCATGACTTAATACTTGTGATATTAACCTTGATCATTTGGTTGAAGTGGTGTCTGCCACCATTCTCCACTGAAAAGTTACTTTTTCCTCTTTGTAGTTACCAAATATCTTGTGCAGAGTGTACCTTGGTACTATGCCAATATCCTGTTTCTACTTCAACTTTTTCCAATTATTTTTTCATCCCTTGGTGCATCTTATTTGTGGAAATTATCACTGCATATTGTTCCCTCATTCCTTCTTCATTTCTTTATTAAAATTCTTTGTAAGAAAGGGTTGTCCCATTTTTTTTTTAGTTCTTTATTTGTATACTATAAATCCATGTACAATTATTTTATTCTTTGTGTTATAATCTAATACTAACATTTTTTTTGTCATTTATTTTCTTGGTCATGTTATTCCCACATTGGTTGAAAAGAACTCTTTCATATTGTCTCTTTTGCCCTTTGGATATGCCCCCACACCCTATCTTTTTTTCTTAACTATACTTCATTTTTCATATCTTATATTCTGGCAACACAAGATACTTCAGGATTGTCTTTTGTTTCACCCCCCCATCCTTGGAAATAACCAGTTCTGCAAGGATCCCTGGGATTCTTGTGTTGGAGGAGTTAGTTAGAAACCAAGATCTTAGCACCTCTTCGAATTTTGAATAAACTAAATAACATTGAATTTATAGATACTTTTTTGGAGAATCAGTAGCATTACAAAACTGATTTTTCCCATATATAGATATGTTATATCTCTTTCTCAGATAATTATATCCCATTTCTTAACTTGTAGTTTTCACCACATAACTGTGAAAGAATGTTATAGATATTGTCTTTGGTAACATATTTTATGTTATTTTAATACCTTTGTTATATTTTATATTGTTTATGTTGTTAAATAATTGTTGCTAACAAGAAGTACAACAATTTTTAAAATTGTGTCCTTTATGTAGAAACTTGAAACATTTTGTTATGACTAATATAAATTACAGTTGTCATCAGGTTAGAAAAATCAAATAGTCTCTAGGGAATTTTTCATTTCAGTTATTGTGATCAATTATTTCTCTTTGTTTCTTTTTAAAAATTTCCCTTTCTTTTCTGATATTATCTTTTTGTTCATTCATTGCTTTCCTGATACTCTAGTAATTTCTCTGCATTTTCCTTTATCTCCTTGAGCACATTCAGGATTTTTTTTTTTTAATTTTTGCCTGCCATGTATAAATCCTCGTTTTCTTTGATGATTGTTTCTGGACTTTCATCTTATTCCTTTGAATGAGCCATCATTTTCTGTTTCATTTTTTTATTGTAAAAATTTATTGCACACTGTACAGTTTAATATTTTAATGTGTTAACTCCAGAATTTAGTACCAGAGCTGTCCGTTCCTTAGGTTTGCACCTAGTGAGTGATACAATAGAGATTTCCTTGAGTGCTAGGAGCTAACAAAAAGAAACAAACCAAAGCAAAAACAAGTTTCACAGTCTTTGCAAATTAGTTTTGCTTTGACTGGTGTACTCCTTTAAAGTTTAGCCCTTCTTTCAAGATCAGCTTGAGGCAAATATGAAGTTCACAGCCCCTCTGTCTTTACTGAGCCTGCATCCTGTCCTAGGCTTGTGTTGCTCAGGGCCTTAAGAATTCCTGCATTTACAGGAATTCAAATACCCTTTTTTCTCCCTAGGAAAGAGACTAGATCTCTTCCTTTGTGCTCTTATTTATGACTTAAAGCAGGTAATCAATTGCCCAAGTCTTTTTGAGTTATACACTGCCTTCATTGTGAGCAAGCTGTTTCTGCTTACAGGTAAATTCTAAGAGGCAAGTCTGAAATGAGTTTTCTGGTTCTTACTGCCACTAGATAGATACACTGACAGGAACATACAGGCACCCGAGAATGCACATAGGAGTTCCTCTGCTGCCTCCAGGGAGAGGGAGACATCAGCAAGGACATCATGAGACTTCTTATGATAAGCATTTTTTTTCAGCCCTCTATCAGTTACTGCAATCACTTATCTGTTTTCTAGAATTTTGGAGAGGATGGCTCTGCCTGGTTATGCTATTTTTTTAAAAGAGTCTGTGGGGTAACAGCACCTTGAATTGTCTTATCCTACAAGCTTAGTCAAACCATCTATCAAACTAATGTTCTATTAAGTCATTTTAGAAAAACATTGTGAGGAAAGATTCTTCTATAACCCAGGGAATTTTGAATGTGGACCTCAGAAACGGTTGTACAGAGATTCTGCAGGGGTAGGTAAAATCCAATTTAGCTAAGTGAACTGAGCAAACTGCTCTCAGAAACAAGATACCTAAGGGCGTGCTGAAAAGCTAGAAAGATCAGTCAGTGTTAGGATTATTCACAAAAACCAAGAAATAATCAAGAAATTTAATGATTGCCCACATGAAAGGTCTTAGAGTCCTGGGACTTTTTACTATTATACTCAGTATCCAAATGGGGATGTTGGGAAAAATGGCACTTACTGTGACACAGAAACTGATGATTGCAGGCAGAAAGTTTATTGGGAAGCTCTCCCAATGGAGGGGGTCTGAAGAATAGACTTCAGCCTGCCCCTGGAAAGAAGAGATTTGATTTTTTACAGTACATTCCTAGGTGGGGAAATGATAGTCAGTGAGAGGGGGTTAAGGGTTTGAGTAAGGTGCAGGGACCAATATGAAGCCCTTAGAGGGTAGTGGCTTAGGGAGTTACATTTTCTTGGAGTGCTGGAGGAGCAGGTCAGGTGTAGATGTGGAGGGAGTGAAGTTCTCTATCTCACTTTACTCCCATCTCCACGTGGGTCTGACTGAGTAACTGATGCTCTTTTGCCTTGAGAGGCTGGGGACAGTCGGACTTCCAGTGGATTTCTTACTTGCATAGTGGGCACAGCCTCAGAGGAGGTTGTGGGTTTGGGCGCTGCCCAGTGCCCAGGCCTTTTGCATTTGAAGCAAGGTCTTAGTGGTTTTTTGTACTTGCCTGGAGTGGAGTGTCTGTTGGGAACTCTGGAGGGTGGAGGATTTACAGCTAGTTTTTTTGGCGGACTGCTGTGGCTCTGACAGGGCTGTTGGCAGTGTTTTGTTAGTTTAGAGTATTTGCAAGGGTTTGGGCTGCAAGGCAAATATCTCTGTTTCTTCTGGAGATAGACAGATGGAAAGAACGATGTAGAGGTTTTCAGAGAAAGATCCTAACTGGTCCTCTATCTGGCCTAAATGTGAGAGTGAGAAAGGAAAGTGTACTCTAACTATTCCTTCAGATCCTGCTACTTCCTGGAGAGGTAAGAGAGGAGCTGGCATCTGTGTGGAGTTAGGAGCCTGCTTGCTGACAGAGGTGGAGGGCTGCAGCAAAGAAGGAGGGGGAAGTTGTCCCTGTGAGTGAGTATGAGGAGGGGAGAAGGCAGCAGTGATGAAGGGGGGAGGAAGAAGGGGTGGAGGGTGAGTTCAGAAATAACAACAGAGGATTATATGAAGGAGGCTCAGATGGGCATGATCTGAGGGATCAAAGGTGGAGTGTTCAGAAGTTTTAGGTTTGGGGGTGGGGGTGATGAGGAGGAAGTTTTCTGAGGAAATTTCTGGTGTAAGAGAAGAATTTGGTAGGAAGAGCAGGATTGGCATAGGGAGGGAAGGAAGGAAAAAGAATGCCTGAATGTACAGGCTCTCTGACCACTTGCCATTGCACTGGATAAAGTTCTTTAAGTCTCAGAGAACTTGGAAATCAAAAGTGCCATGTTCTGGCCATTGACTTTCATTGTCCAATTTGTATTGTGGCCACACAGAGGTCAAATATAAAATGAGTTTTTTAGGTCTGATGTCTCCTTCCAGGTACAAAGTTTTAAGGTTATAAAGAAGAAAACCCAGAGGCGTGGTTTTTGGGGGGTTTGAAATTAAATTCCCCATTTTAGGTGACTTGGGTGAGACTAAGGATCTAAGACAGGGGAGATTCTGAGTGAGACAGGTGTCCCCGAATCAGTCAGAAGTCTCCAAGGAAACAGGAAACTGCACGTAGAGCCAGATGCCTCTGGAGCCAAGGGGTTTCTTCCCATGAGAATGCAGGCCTACTGCCTACTATGGCCCTAGGGGTCAGTAAGGATCACTGACCTAGCACTACGACTTTTTGGCAGGTTGTCCTGGACAACAGAAAAAGGAGGAGAGAGAGCAGGATCCTTCGGTGGAGAAATCCTTAACTCACCCAGCTGCGATTTGACGTCTGGTGTTGAATGGGCATTCCGCTGTGTCAGGGGGCAGATTCCACACCATTCAATCAGTCTCAACGTGACCCCAGTCCTGGGTTTTGGCCCTAGATGTTGGGAAAAATGGCACTCACTGGGACACAGAGACTGATGGCTGCAGGCAGAATGTTTATTGAGAAGCTCTCCCAATGGTGGGGGTCTGAAGAATAGACTTCAGCCCACCCCTGGAAAGGAGGGATTTGAATTTATACAGTACATTCCTAAGTGGGGAAATGATAGCCAGTAGGAGGCGGTCGAGGGTTTGAGTGTGGTGCAGGGGCCAATAAGAAGGGTTAGAGGTGAAAATCTTCCCTTGTATGACTAGAGGATAGTGGGTTAAGGAGTTATGTTTTCTTGGAATTCTGGAGGAGCAGGTGGTGCTTTGATGTGGAGGGAATGAAGGTCTCTTATCTCACTTTACTCCCATTTCCATGTGGTTTCTTTGTTCAACCTTTGGGGAAGTGCCATGCTTTCAAACACTTACGCTTAAAAGGGACTTGTCATTCTTCAATGCATGTCAGAGAGAATTGAGTCATAGCTTGTTAATTATTGCAATCCTAGTGAGGGGGAACCTCTAACACCCATCTCCCCACCCTCAGAGCAACAGCAGACTGCAGTGGCTGTGGACTGCAGCAGCTGCAGACTAGAGGGTTGTAACTCCTCTTCCGCAAGTAAAAGGAGATAAACGGACACAGTTTACAGAAAATTCAGGTTTTGGCCAGTGAACTTGATGTGCTTTGTCCAGGCGCTGGCAGACCTCTAGGCCCTGTGGGGCAGTGAAATTGTTTTCACCTAGCTGTAGCAAGGAGCTAAAGGTAATTTGCCTTCTCAAACACTGGCTTTACTGCCCTGGGCTAGTTGCTGAGGAGGTGGAAAGAAGGAGGGTAAGGAAAACCAAGGGAGAACAACTTTGAAAAACTTTGCAAGGCTTGGCCTGCCCTGAGGACATTGCTTCTGCAAAGCCAGTCCTGGTATGGTTCAGTGAATGCATTTCCCCCTAGCATCTGGAGTTTAAGCTAGGAGGGCTGCCAAAGAGCACCATCAGCTGGTAGATCAGAAAAGTGCATGAAAAGGAGGAAAAAATAATGCTAAAATCTTAAGAGGCAATCAGGTGCCTTTACTGTCTCCGCAAGTCTCTTGGGAACTCACCTGCACCCCATTACTGGGCCCATAGTCCTAGTTAAGCAAACAGGACCAGTCCAAAATATGTAGAAGAAGTTGAACCAAGAATCAAGGACACAGCTACTTAACTGTTAATCCCTTGGCAAGAGAGAGAAACTGAACATCAGAGTAAACACAGCATCCTAATCAAATGCCTAGACATCAGCAAAAAATTAACAGCTATACTAAGAAAAGGAAAATATGACTCACACAAGGAACAAAGCTCCAGATGAGACATAGGACTTGAAACAAGTAATCCATGAAGTTCATACAAATATCCTACATCAAATCCTGGAGTTGAAGGACAGCATGTTTAAAAAAATAAAAGACATTATGAACACACTAGATGAGCACAAAGAGGAATTTAAAACCTTGGATAGAAAAATAGAAGAGCTTATGGGAATGAAAGACACAATAAGTGAGATTAAATATACAATGGAAGCATAAACCAGCAGATTTGAAATCTTGGAAAAAGAATCAACTATGTAGAGGACAGAGCAGCATAAATTGGAATGAGAGAAAAACAGAGAGAGAAAAGATAGGTAGAACTTGAGGAAGGGCTAAGGGAGTAAAATGATAATATGACATGCACCAACACCCTTTATGGGAGTTCCAGAAGAAGAGAAGGGAAAAGGGACAGAAAAAGTATTTGAGAAAATAATGGCTGAAAATTTCCCAGCTGTCATGGAAAACAGGAATATATGTGTCCACGAAGCATAGTATACTCAAATTAGAATAAATTCTAATAGACCTACACTGAGACACATAATATTTAGAATGCCAAATGCCAAATATAAAGAGAAAATTCCAAAAGCAACAAGGGATAAGTGAAACATCACATACAAGGGATGTCCAATAAGATTTATTGTGGATTTCTCTTCAGAAATCATGGAGGTGAGAATGCAGTGATATGATATAATTAAGTACTGAAAGAGAAAAACTGCCAGCCAAGAATTCTTTACCTGACAAAACTGTCCTTCAAATATGATGGTGAGTTTAAAATATTCACAAACAGAAACTAAGAGACCTGTAAGCAAAAACCCGGCTCTACAAGAAACACTAAAGGGAGTTATGCAGCTAGAAAAGACAAGAGAGAGAGACTTGGAGAATAGTGTAGAAGTGAAGAAAGGGCAACCAAAAGAGTAAAAAGACAGACCAAACTAAGATATGACATATGAAAGTCAAAGGATAAAATTGTTGAAGTACATAATGATTTCGCAGTAATTACATTGAATGTTGATCGATTAAGATCCCCAATCAAAAGACATAGGCTGACAGAGTGAGTAAGGAATCATGAGCCATACATATGCTGTCTGGTGGAGACTATCCTTAGATCAAGGATACAAATAGACTGAAATTGAAAGTTTGGAAAAAGATACTTCACACAAACAGTAACCAAAAGAGAGCAGGTGTAGCTATACTGGAATCAGAAAAAAAAGATTTTAAATGAAAAAAAAAAAGTGATAAGAGATGCAAAAGGCTATTATATATTAATAAAAGGGACAATCAGGGAGTAACAGTCATAAATATCTAGGCACCTAACCAGAATTCCCCAAAATACATGAGGCAAACTCTGGCAAAACTGAAAGGAGAAATACACATCTTTACAATAATACTTGGACATTTCAACATACCACTCAAATCAATAGAACAATTAGACAGAAGATCAACAAAGAGAAAGGGAACTTGAACAATGTGATAAATGAGCTGGACTACACAGATATACAGAACATTGTACCCCAAAAAGAGTAGGTTATACATTCTTCTCAAGTGTTCATGGATCTTCCTCCAGGGTAGACCACATGTTTGTCACAAAACAGCTCTGAATAAATTTAAGAAGATTGAAGTTATGCAAAGCACTTCCAATGATGATAATGGAATAAAGATGGAAATCAATAATAGGTGTGAAAGGGGAAATTTTGTAAATATATGGAGGCTAATCAACATACTCCTCAATAACTAGTGGGTCAAAGAAAAAAATGCAAGAGAAATTAGTAGATATCTTGAGATGGATGAAAATAAGAACACAACTTATCAAAATTTACAGCATACAGGCAAGGCAGTGATGATAGGGAAATTTATAACACTAAAGGCCTACATTTAAAAAGAAGAAAGAGCTAAAATCAAAGACCTAACTGAACACCTGGAAAAACTAGAAAAACCACAGCAAACCAATCCCAAAGTAAATAGAAAGAAAAAAAAATTAACACAGATTAAAGCACAAATAAATGAAATTGAGAACAACAACAACAAAAACAAAATAGAAAAAACCAACAAAACCAAAAACTGGTTCTTTGAGAAGATCAATAAAATTGACAAACCCTTATCTATACTAAAAAGAAAAAAAGAGAGAAGATGCAAATAAATAAAATCAAGAATGAAAGAGGGGCATTATGACTAACCCCACAGAAGTAAAAAAGGACCATAAATGGATATTATGAGAAACTGTATGCCAACAAATTAAACAACCTCGATGAAATGGACAAATTCCTAGAAATGAACAAACGACATACCTTGACTCTACAAGAAATACAGGAACTCAACAATCACAAATAAAGAGATTGAATCAAAAGTCATCAAAAATCTACCATCAAAGAAAAGTACAGGACCAGATGGATTTACAGGTGAATTGTACCATCTATTTTGAGAAGAATTAATACCAAACCATTTTAAACTCTACCAAAACATTGAAAAGAAGGGAAAATTACCCAATATATTTTATGAAGCCAACATCATTATAATACCAAAGCCAGATAAAGATACTACAAGAAAAGAACATTACAGACCAATCACTCTAATGAGCATAATAATTGCAAATAGAATCCAAAAGCATATTAAAAGAGTTATACACCACTATCAAGTGGGTTTTCTTCCTGGTATGCAAGGGTGGTTTAACTCAAGAAAACCAAATAATGTAAAACAACACACTAACAAATTGAAGAATAAAAATGAACATGATCATCTCAATTGACACAGAAAAGTCATGTGACAAAATCCAGCATCCTTTCTTGATAAAAACAATTCTAAAGATAGTTATAGAAGTAACATTCCTAGCATAATAAAAGGCATATATGAACATACCACAGCCAACATCATACTAAATGCAGACAAGTTGAAAGCTTTTTCTCTAAGATCAGGAACAAGACAAGGATGACCACTGTCACTACTATTAATCAATATTGTGATAGAAGGTCTAGCTAGAGCAATTAGGTAAGAAAAAAAATAAAAGTCATTCAAATTGGAGAAGAGGAAGTAAAACTATAAAACTATTCCCAGATGACATGATCTTATATTTAGAAAATTCCAAAACATCTACAACAAAATTATGAGACCTAATGAATGAGTTCAGGAAAGTGGCAAAAGACCATTATGCAAAAACAAAGGGTAGTGTTTCTAAACACTAATAATGAGCAAATTGAGGAGGAAATCAAGAAAAAAATTCTATTTACAGTAGCAACAAAAAGATTCAAATATCTAGAAGTTAATTTAACCAAGAATGTAGAGGGTCTTTATTCTGAAAACTAGAAAATACTCCTGAAAGAAATCAAAGAATAACTAAGCAACTGGAAGAACATTACATGTTCATGCATTGGAAGACTAAACATCAGGAGATAGCAATTCTACCCAATCTCCTTATAGATTCAATGCAATACCAATTAAAATTCCAACAGCCTACTTTACAGATATAGGAAAGTCAATTATCAAATTTATTAGGAAGGGAAAGGAGTCCTGAATAGCCAAAACACATCCTAAAAAAAAGAGCAAAGTTAGAAGACTCATGCCTCCTGACCTTGAAGTGTATTATATAGCTACAGTGGTCAACACAGCAGGGTATTGGCATAAAGATAGATACATTGATCAATGGAATGAAGAGAGCTCAGAAATAGAGCCTCACCTTTAAGGTCAAATGATTTTTGATTAAACTACCAAGTCCACTTTTCTGGGCCAGAACAATCTCTTTACCAAATAGTGCTGGAAGAACAGGATATCCATAACTACAAGAATGAAAACTGAGCCCTGTATCACCCCTATACAAGAATCAACTTAAAATGGATCAAAGACCTAAACATAAAAGCCAGGAACATAGAACTCCTAGAAGATAATGTAGGGAAACATTTACAAGGCCTTGTAGTCGGTGGCAGTATCTTAAATCTTACAGCAAAGCACAAGCAACAAAGGAGAACATCAATAAATGGGACCTCCTCAAGTTAAACCTTCTCCACCAAAAAAGGACATTGGGAAGAAGGTAAAAAGGCAGCCTACTTGATGGGAGGAAATATTTGGCAATCACACATCAGACAAGTGTCTAGTATCCATTATATATAAAGAGATCCTACAACTCAACAATAAAAACACAAATGACCCAATTAAAAAATGGGTGAAAAACATGAATAGGCATTTTTCTAAAAAAGAAATGCAAATGGTGAAAAAACACTAGAAAAAATATTCAACATTAGTGGCTATTAGGGAGATGTAAATCAAAGCTACAATGAGATTTCATTTCACACCTACTAGAATAACCATTATTAACAAAACAGAAAACTGAAGGTATTGGAGAGGATGTGGAGAGATAGGAATGCTTATTCACTGTTGATGGGAATGTAGAATCCCCATGGTGTAAGTCTGGTGGTTCCTAAGGAAGTTAGACATGGATCTACCATGTGACCCAGCAATAACACTACTAGGCATATAACCCAGATGAACTTAGAGCAGTGGCATGGGCAGACATCTGCACACCAATGTTCACAGTGACATTATTCATAATTGCCAAAAGATGGAATCAATCCATGATTCCATCACATGGAATATTATTCAGCAATAAGAAGTAATGAAGTCATGAAGCATATGGCAACATGGGTTAACCTATAGGACATTATGTTGAGTGAAGCAAGCCAGGCAAAAAAGAACAAATATTGTATGATTTTGCCATTATTAACTAAATATAATGAGTAAAATCATGGAGTTAATAGCTAGACTATGTCACCAGAAATAGAATGTGGTTACAGAATGGAAAGCCAAAGATTAATAATTGCAAAATTGGTAAAAACTTGTTTGTAAATGTTTGGAAATGAATGAAAATGATGAAAGAATATAATAAGATGTATAATTAGTAGCGCTAGCATATGGGTATTATAGTGGTTTGTGATTTTTTTTCTTTTTCTTTTTTCTTTTTTCAAGTAATGAAAATGCTCTAATATTGATTAAAGTGATGAATGCACAACTCTGTGATTATACCAAATACCATTGATTATACACTTTATAAATCATATGGTTTATGAACAAAAAATAATAATATAGTATGTTTAGGAGAAAATACACCAAATGTAAGATATGTACTCCAGTTAGTAGTAACACATTGATGATGCTTTTTCATAATTTGTTACAAGTGTTTCACAACAAACAAGGTATTGATGGTGGAGTGATGTATGGGAGCTCTATATGATGTGATGCATGGTTGTTTTCTAAGTCCATAACTTTTACTCTAAGCTTATAATTTATGATTTTTCATGTATGAATAATATACTTCAATAAATTTTTAATGGAAAAAACACCCAGTTAGAGAGAAATACTTAATGTAACAGGAGATTTTGAAGACAAAGTGTTTGGGCTTAAAGAGAAAGCTGGGAGCCTTGTAAAGTCATATGTAAAGGTTTTATTTTAAAGTGTGATTAAATCAATGTACTTGCTCTTCTCCAAAACCTATTGAGGGGAGAAATGCAAAAAATCAGAAACTTATAATACAGGACTGGGGGTGGGGTGCAGTACTACAGGTCAACTCAGAGTGCAATAGGTTGTCCAAAGGGCTCAAAAATCCATAGTTATAGTTGATAGAACAATGTCACTAAAGTTTAGGATTTTCTCTTTCTGTTCTGAGCAACTGGCCAAAATATTTTGATCTTTGCAAAAGAAAAATTGTAATAATTTTATAAAAATTCAATAATAATTTTATAAGCCATCAAATATATGGCTATGACTATTAAGTAGAACAAAATTTATAAAAAAACAAGCTTTAAAGACTGTAAAACCCTTAAACAGTCATCTGTTTTAATTGGGTCTCTTCCATTTCAGTTCCTAGTATACAGCCTAGTTTAGAAATAATATAATCGTTGTTTTGTAAATTGGTCAAGTCCCATAGCTCTACTGTGGTGAAATGGGCACATAAACTTAGATTGTTCTGACTGTAAAATTCAAGCTCTAATTTAATCTCCTCTACTGAATCCCATTGACAGGCTCATGAACACAATCAAATTATTCGTTAAGATCCCATTCATTAAAATAATTCACTCTTAGTAAGATTCTCCTAAATATTTCTTGATAATCATGTTCCACTCAATCATAGTTTCACAAGAGATTTTTTCAGTGCTGCCTTTACTTCCTTGTTCCTCAGGGTATAGATGAGTGGGTTAAGCATGGGAGTCATCATGGTGAAGAAGAGGGAAACAAACTTTCCCTCGTCCTTGGATCTACTCTTGGTTGGCTGCAGATACATGAAGATTATGGTTCCATAGAAAATGATGACCACCATCAGGTGGGAAGAGCAGGTCCCAAATGCTTTATGCCTTCCAATGGCTTACTTGATCTTCAAAATTGCTTGAGCAATGTACGCATAGGAGTTTAGGATGAGTTACAAAGGCATCACCAGGAATAATATGCTAGCCATAAAGAGCTCAGCCTGGTTGAATGTGGTGTCCACACACAACAACTTGATGAGCACAAGGAATTCACAGAAGAAATGATCCACTTGGCGATGACCACAAAAGGGCAGCTGAAGGGTGAGTGGATTGAATCACTGTGATGACCACCCCACTGATCCATGCCATAGAAGCCAAGACATGGTACAGCCGAGGATGCATGACAAAAGCATAATGTAGAAGACAGCAAACAGCAACATAGCCATCATAGAACATCACAGCCAGGGGGATATACTCAGTGGAGCCCAGTGCAAGGGAGACATAGAGTTGAATCATGCAGCCTCCATATGTAATGGATTTATCTGAACCCCACAGGTTGACTAGAAGCTGGGAAATGATACTGCTGGTGAAGAAGAGGTCCAGGAAGGGGAGATGAGAGAGGAAAAAGTACATAGGTGTGTGGACTTGAGTACAAGACGGACACTAAGATGATAGTAGTATGGCCTAGAAGGGTCATGAGGTAAAGGAACAAGATTACTCCAAAGAGAACCAGCTCCAACTGAAGCTTGTCCGAAAAACCTTTCAGAATGAATCCAGGGAGGGCAATCTCATTGGTCCACTGCATTACTCTCACTTTGATCATTCACTCCTGAAAGATGAAGTCATGTAATGTATTAACCTCAGGGATTTTATGTCAAATCCATGACAATTAAGACTCAGTGCTGGGAAAATCAAACTTTGAAAATAGGTGAAGAGTACAGGTCAAATAGAGAATACCCATTTTTGATATCTTTGATTATTCCATGAACACTGTCTATTGGCCATAAGTTTTCCATCCTTGAGGACAAAACAATAGGTTATAGTGATTATGAAGTTAGAATATACAAAGAATGAGGTTTTTCCCACATTTTCATGAGCAGTAACTTTTTCAATGTAAAGGTAATGACATTTTGTAGAAATTGTAGGAACTATAAATACCAGAAAAATATAGTGCATTAGCAAAATCTACCAAATGGGTAGGTACATTAGGGAGACACGATAATGAAATACATCAGTGTGTACATGATCATATTTGTGCCTTCGATGTATTATGAGAATGCAGAAGAGGTTGAGGAACCAATGGAATGGTAGGTTCAAAATTAGTTTTAGGGTGACATGACAACGTGCTCTTAAAGAGATATGAAGTTAAAGTCCAGGCCTACAGAATTGCCATTGAATACAACTCAAAACAGGGCTGGATAGGCCTGAGTGATCGTAGGAAACACTTTCATTCCTGGATTGCTGTCTCAGTATATACAATGATGAGGTTGAAATGAGATGAAATTTCAGACATTGTTGCTGTTCCAGAATCCTTCCAGAGCCTTCCCATAGCATTTAGAGTCAGATGCAAGTGCCTCCTCTCAACCTCTTTGGTGGTTGCCTGTGCCCTGGGTCCCAGCCATCTCTGCTTCCAGGTACAAGCAGCTTCATATACCAATCCCACTCCCCCTTGGAGTGAGTCCTGGCCTGGTGACTCACTGCTAAACAAAATAATATGGCTAAATGTCAGGATACCTCTCATAAGACTTACACAAATGCTCTGCTGTCTTCACCACTCTCTCTTGTGAGTGAACTCTCCCTCTCTTGGTCTACCTCCCATCCCAATATGAATCCTGCAGACCAATACAAAAGAGCTTGGAAGCAGCTCCTCAGCTGAGCCTCAGATAAGGCTCTGCCCACAGCAGCTGCCTTCCTAACCTCCTCTCTGGCCAAGCTCCCTCTGCCTCCTTCTCTTCCCCTGCTGTGCCTTCTCCCAGGTGCCCTCTTCCCACATGTGTGCAGGGCTGGCTCCCTCTTGTCATTCTGGTCACAGTGAAAGTGTCACTTTAGTGTGTCCTTCCAGGCCTTCATACCTTGTGTCCCTTTGCCCTCCTCGCAGCACCCTGCTAAGCTTTCTCTATAGCCCTTACTCTTTTCCTGCACTTGTGTTTGCTTTCATACTTTGGCCACCTCATGATGAGCAGGGCCTCAGGGTTTCTTTTCACTCCAGACCCAGGACCACTCTCAGACCTGGTGCAGGGTGAATGCTTGGGGCAGAGTTGCTGAATGAATGCTTGATGATCTCTGAGGCCATTTACCAGCCTCTGCCCAGCTCAGATTGTGGAGATGGATGCTAATGATAGGAGGTGCATGTTGTGTCTAAGGCAGGTGGATGGCCAGAAACCTGTCACACTCTGACCCCAAAGTCTGTGCTTTACAGAAGAGCCTGAGGAGGTGGGTGGGTTACAGGGAATAGCCCTGCAGAGAGGGGGCAGCACCTGCCATGGATGAGGAGGCCTGCCTCAGTGTCCTGCTTTGAACACTGTGGGTCCTACAGTAACCTCCCTGGTTTGGCTGTGCTGGCTGCAATCCTAGCACTAAGAGTCAGCAGCTGTTGAGGAAGGTCAGTGCCCAGAGAGGGCTTATGGCCTTAATGTTATTTAATCTTCATCAGGGGCTCAAAGGCATGTGGTGACCAGCCTGATGGTCTACAGCTCAGAGGCAGTGCTGGGAATGTCTTCTAAATCTGTTTTCTTCCCACTGCCTCACAGTCATGCAGTCAGTCAACACATTTTTATGGAACACCTTCTGGGACTGTGGGACAGGCTGTCAGGCACTGTCTGTGCCCCGTTAGAGCTGACAGCTGGGGAGGGGTAGGGTTGGGCATAACAATATGGTAAATGCTGACACAGAGACCAGGAGAAGTTGTTATGGGAACACAGAAAGTCACCCACTCCAGAGGGGACACATCAAGGCAGGCTTCCTGGAGGAGTAGACAGCACAGTGAGTCACTGAGAATTGGGAAGGTGCTGGGACAGGTATGGTAGGAAGAGCAGCCTGACCGGTGGACAGCATGAGCACGGGTGTGCTGGGCCAAGCCCCATAGGCCACGTGTATTACTTTGCCAAAGTGCTGCTGGTAAAAAGTACCAGAAATGGTCTGGCTTTTATTAGTGGGTTTATTTGGGCTAAAAGCTTACAAGACTATGAAAAGTCCAACTTGAGGCACCATAACAGGTACTTTCACAATGAGGTGAAGCAAGAAGCAAGAAAGGCACCAATCTCTGCTGAAGTCTCTGCCTATCTATCTATCTATCTATCTATCTATCTATCTATTTATTTTATTTTTTTTATTTTTTAAAGATGCTTAGATTACATAAATGTAAGTCTCTGCCTTTCTGCAGCTGTAGGCAAACCTGGCATAGGGCTTGTCTCTTCCTGCGCCTCCTCACTCAGCCTCAGCATGGCAGGATCTAATATGACAGAGTACTTTTCCTGTGTTTGTCTGTGTATCTCTCTGTGTGTTTCCATTTATGTCAAACCCAGCAAGGGGGCAGAGATTCAACCTGAGTCAGGACTACCTCACTGACATAGTCCAATCAAAAGCACTGAAGCAATCTTAAATAGTAATTTAATCAATGGACCCTCCACTGAATTTAAAGCAATCAAAGGGTATCACACCCTCAGGAACAGGTTAGTTTATAAACAATCTTTCTCTGCTGGAGATTAAAATTAGATAGTGCTTATGGTTGCACAAATCTCTAAATGTACTAAAACCCACTGAATTGCAAACTTTCAAAGTCTTAATTGTATGGTATATAAGTTTTTCTCTCAATAAAGTTGTTGTATTAAAACAGAAACAGTTACTACCATCTACCAGATCTTGCACATAATTCCAGACTCTTTTCATGCCCAACAACTATTTAAAGCCAGTTTTTGTTGTTTTCAATAGTAAAACTTACTCTAAGTAAATATTTATCCAGTTTCCTACTAATGAACATTTAAGCTGATTTCTATTGTTATCACCATATTTATTATAATCAGTACTGTAAGGAATATGCATATATATATAATGTGGTACACAACCTGAGATTAATTATGATACATCAGTGGATGAGTTAAAAAACATGAACAATATGACATATATTGAAATATTGCCTCATCTAAAATGCTTTCCATTTACATTTATCAATATGTCAGAAAGTTATGTAAGAAACTTTGTTGTCATATTCTATATTAATTTTCTCATATATGCCATATATTTTTATTTTGTTTTATCTTGTGTACTTCCAAGTTGATAGTTTGGAATAATTTTTCTCAGATTTTAATTTACCTGTTAGGTAAATTTTAACTGTGTTTATATATACCTTTGTTCTTGTTTAATAACTGCTAATGAATACCAAATAATCATTATAGAAATAGAAAATACTAGCACATCTAAATGTACATTCATCTCATCTCTTTATCATCAGTGTTCCTGATTTAGTTATTTCTAAATCCATATTACTTTCCCTCTAACTATTCTAGTAGTGTTTACAATATTTAATACAGTTTCTTAAATATTGGAGGTATTTCATTGAAAAATAACACACAATTCTTATTTACCCCAGTGTTTTTTTA
Organism: Cabassous unicinctus; assembly: GCA_029593785.1. NCBI lineage: Eukaryota > Metazoa > Chordata > Mammalia > Cingulata > Chlamyphoridae > Cabassous > Cabassous unicinctus. The sequence continues at coordinate 6,147 of JAQZBX010013067.1, read as the reverse complement.
AATTGAGTGCTGCTGTATGTAATTTAACAACTCTCCAGGACTTTTTTTCTGCTTTTGTGTCCTTTGAATTATTTCTTCATTTTATAAATATATATTTGTTCACCAATATTTATCTCTTGTTTCAATCATCTTTATCACACATTTATCATAACATGGTGCTCATTTTACACCTGCAGATTTGGTTTTGATATTAAGTGTTTTTCCATTTTTGCTATGAAATGTTTTATTTTTCTATTAGTTCTGCTCTCTTCTCAAAAAAAATTTTTTTTAAATGGATACCTTTGTCTGTCTTCCAGTCCTATTAATTTCTCTCTTATTACCTGCCTAGCAAGTCTGCTTTGACTACCAGCTTTTCTGTAGATCTACTGACCTTTGGCCAAAGCTGTGGAATCTGTTAACTAAAACTAAATGGTTGTCAGTCACCACAGTTCCAGAGTTTTTTCAGATGTTTAATTCTATCTGCTTAGTTTTGTAGTCAAAATAGGACTTTTGATTTGCACCTGATTTGGTAAAGCCTAGATTGGAGACAGGGATTTGATGGTACAGCCTGCCCACAGAGATTGAATATGCCTACATGACCAGCTCACTTTAAGAGTTGCCAAAACCCCAACCAAATATGAGCTTATTAGTATCTTCTAATTTATACATATTGTTCGTAGCTTGAGACCTGGACTGAGTGTGTGTCCTTTTAATGTAAGGTGGAAGGACAAAAATGTCCATGCCTGATATTTTTGGCCCCTTGCAATGCATATTGTTCTCCCGCTATTGCTTTGTTGTCTCCTTTGCCTGTTGTAAATCTCTTTCCTAAGTTTAAACTGCTTGAGTCCTGTGAGTCCTCTTAACAAACTCCTAAGATGAATAATGTATATAAACACATTATTTTAATAATTCTTATTTCTTCTCAAATCTAACTTCAGTGTCCATGTCTGTATTTTCTTCATCATCAATTTGCAGTTTCAAATGTCTTACACTCCTTTAATGTGTTCATGTTTTTTCACAAATTTTATTTCATTTTTAAAACAATTTATTGAAGTCTATCATTCATACATGAACATACATAAACTACAAGTGTTCAGTAAACATTGTGAACTTACAAAACAAACATGCATAACATCATACAGAGCTCCCACACATCACCCCACCACAAATACTTTGCATTGTTGTGAAACATTTGTTAACAAATTATGAAAGAGCATTGTCAAAGTATTACTACTAACTATAGTCCGTATCTTACTCCCCTATACTTTCTTTAAAGGATTTGTTTATTTATTTACTTTTATCCATTTTTACCCCCCCCCTCCATTTTTGCTGTTTTTGTGTCCATTTGCTGGGCAACTCTTTGTGTCTGTTTCCTGCCCTCTCTTCCCTTCCTTCTCCTCTAGTCTTCACTGGGATTTGATCCTTGGAACCTCTGATGTGGGAGAGAGGCATCCCACCACCTGTGCCACCTTAGTTTTTGGTTTTCTGGCATGTCTCATCTTGGTTCTCCCTTTGTCACTGTTCTGTTAAGCCATCATCTTGCTGCATGGCTTGTGGGGCCTGGAGGCGCACCCGTGCACAAGGCCTGGGGTCTCAGCCACACACAGGGACTGCGGGACTCACCCACTCACAGGGCCTGGTGGTGCACCCACATATGGGGCCTGAAGGCGCACCCATTCACAGGGCCTGGCAGCACACTGTGCATGGAGCCTGGGGGGCTCAGCTGCACATGGGGCTTAGAAGCATACCCACATGCGGGGCCTGGAGGGCTCACCCGCTTGCAGGGCTTGACAGCGCAACTATGCACAGGGCCTGATGGCCTGCACCTTCTATGTTTTTCTTTTTTTAATTTTTACCAGGAGGTCCTGGGGATTGAACCCAGGTCCTTCCATATGGGAGATGGTTGCCCAATCATTTGAGCCAAATCTGTCCCCCTGCTATATCTCTTAAGGTTGATCAAAGACACCCAGAGTTACAGTCTTTTCCCCTACAGGATGGTCACATAATAAATCAGGCTTAGTTTATCACCAGCATTCTGAAAACCAGACCTAGGGAGAAAAACTAGGTCTGGGGATACATCCACAGTTTCTAATATAGCGAATATTTAGCCTACCCTGATTATCACAAAATCAGGACAGTGATTTTATCTTACAATTATGTCATGATCATTGATAGTATTTCTCTTATATATTCATCTCATCATTGTTCAATATAATCAGTCCAGTTCATACAGCATTAACTACACTTGTTCTTTCTGTCTGCTTTATTGATAAGGCAAAATCCAAACTCTACCTATTCTGGACCCATCCTCCCTGCTGAACATGGTTTCAGAATAAGGCATGATCTTGCTGACTGGTTTAATTTAAATTTATTATCTAAGAGTGCAGGTGAGTCATCAATTATGTCCCTTGATCTATTAAAATTGTTTCCTTTTCCCCTCAAATTACAGCAGCCATTCTATTGCATTCTTGGTTTATAAATACTAATGTTATTTTAATTTCAAAGTAAGAGCATACATAAGACAAGGTTAACAATTTCACATTATCAAATATACAAAACAAATATATTTCTACCCACAGATTCTGTCTTCCCTCCTAATATGTTGTTAAAATATGTGAACTTCCCTTGTTTCTACACAAAACCAATCTATTCCCAGGATCATAAACTCAAAAGGACTTTGCTCCTTCAATTATTCTAACTCATCTATGGCCCATAAATATTACTTCATCATTCTCACTAGCCTATACATGTCTTAAAAATAAAGCACTATATTTCTCTAAATACTTCTATATTAATCTTCACTAATTTGTAGAAAACTTCTCAAATGGATTGTCTAATCTTATGAAACAATGCTTTCTCTTGCCACACTCCTGCAAATCCATTTAATGTAACATATTGTACACATAGTATACATTGGAAGAAATATGGACCTTTACTAAAATAAAAAATAAATGTGATTATGAATTTTGTCCATTCTGGGGGTTCCTTGCAGGATTGAGATAAAAATTGGCATTCATTTCACCCATCTCAAGATAGAGCAGCTTTATAGGTGGCATTTGATAAAAGCATTTGAAGACACTCTACCTGCAGTAAGTAACACATAATGGGTCAAGCAGCAGGGAGATGTAAAAGCCTGGACAGGACAAGGCTGAGGAGTAAGATTCTTATTCGAGTAAGGACCTCACAGAGCGAACACGAAGCCTGGGGCATCCAGGGTTCTTGTGCATGCCCAGTGTTGGAAACATGACCCTAAGATTGCACTTCTGGCTGATCTTTAGGATCCACACAAGAAGGAGGTGAAGGTCAAGTCAGTGTAAGGGGCAACTATGCTTTATATGGAGTGCTGCAGTTCAGAGCCAATCTGCAAACAATGGAAGAGGTTTTTTATTTTATTTTTTCAACTCCTGGCATTGAAGGAAGTATCTGTCAGGTCATTGGCTGACTGCTGAGATAAGGAAACAGAAACTTCAAAGATAGCACATGACAATGGATACAGTTTTTCAAAAATGGCCATCCCAGGGAATGGAGAAGGCTGCAGCTGCAGGCAGAATTATCCCATCCATCTTCCCCATGGGATATAAACCCCCTCTCAATTGGAGGTTGAGTGGACATCACTATCCCAGACTCCTCAAGACTGGGGGAAGAGCTATGGACTAGACTGGATTTACTGGTATTCTGCTATAGACATATTGTGATTCAAGCAATGGAAGAAATTACAACATTGAGGTGGAGCCAGTGGCCACTGGAGGTTCTGGTGGCAGGGAGAGGGAAAAGCAGTTGTAATACAGGGGCTATTTTGGGACTTGGGAATTGTCCTGAGTGACATTGTAATGTCAGATATAGGCCATTTTATATCATCATAAAACATGAAGAACTGTGTGGGAGAGAGTGTGGTCTACAATGTGAACTCTGGTCCATGCTTAATGGCAAAACCCCAGGATGTGATTATCAATTGCAATTAATGTGCCACACTAATGAAGGATGTTTATGTGGGAGGTTGTGGGAGGTGTGGAAGGTGGGGCATATGGGGATCCCTATATTTTTTGTGTAACATATATGTAATCTAAGTATCTTTTTAAAAAAAACAAAAAATAAGAAAAGGAAATAAACAAGCATTGTGTTCTAAAAAAACAAAAAAATAGTTGGAAATGGCACAAAACAAACAACTGCAACCACATGTATATACATGCAAACATATTTATGACAAAATAAGAAATACTCATAACAATACATGCATTATTTCTGCAGCTAGACACATGGTCATATTGGTATCTATAAACACCTTTTTTTCACTTCTCATTCCATATTCCGTTTGTCATCAAAATACACCTCATTTGGATATGGTTCTTTGTCTCATGGGGTAATCTAAATATTCATTATTTTTGTAGTGTTTATCCTGCCTCTATTTTGCTTCTTAATTAGAGAAGTTTCAGGTTTACAGGAAAGTCATGAACAAAATACAGAGTTACCATATACCATCCTATTATTAACACCTTGCATTAGTTTGGTACATTTTTTACACTTTATGGAAGGTCATCAACTACAGAGGTGTTCACCATTTGCATGGTGCAGTCCTATGCTTGCTTGCTTTTTATTTTATTTTTATTCTAATAATGTAGATACAACTTAAACTTTCTCCTTTTTAACAATACTGACATATACAATTAAATGTTAATTATGTTTATGTTGTACTACCATCATCACCACCCATTATCAAAATTTATGATCAAACCAATTAGAAATTCTGTACAATTTAAGCATTAATGCCTTATTCCCTAGCTCATCCCATGCCCTGGTGACCAATATTTTACATTCTGACTCTATGAGTTTACTTACTCTAATTTAGTAAAAGTGAGATGATACATGTCCTTTTGTGCCTGGTTTATTTCACTCAACATGATGTCTTTAAGGTTCATCCAGTTATTCCATGTATCAGAATTTCTCTTGTTTTTACATATGAAAATATTCCATTGTATATACTACATGATATTCATTTTTCCTTTTTCATTCCTTATTTTTTCTTTAAAATATCTAAAGAGCACAGATTTTTAAAAAGATACAAATATATTAAAATGTATATCACCTTTGGGGAAACAACATGAAAACTTGATTCCCCTCCCCCCCAATAAACTCTTCTCAGGCTCAGAAAACAAGAGATTGCCTCCAGAAAAGTTATATATTAAATTCCCCGACGCCACAACCTGCGCTTGTGGAAAAATTTCACCGCAGACTTTATGGAACTGTGCTTTTTCACGCTTGAAAAAAGTTTACAGCAGGGCATTAGTCAAAGGGGGTCTGTACAGGATTCAGAGTCCGGTGGGGGTGAGGGGCAAGGGTCCCAGGGCTACTGCGCCTCCACTTCTGGGCGCGTGCACAAAGGCAACAGCCTCGTCAGGTCGGGATTCTAGTCCCGCGCGAGGCCATCAGGTGTGGCTCCAGTGTGCCCGCGCCCCTACGTGTTCCTGGCCCAGGTGTGGGGCGGGCTCGGTCCAGCTGATTCCCAGGCGCTTCCCGCAGTTTTTCGGGACTGTAATCCTGCGGCTTGTGGTCTTGGTAGGTGCTTTCGGGTGCTTCCTAGAAAGCAGCGTCGGGGCCTGCCGGGGCTGGGGCTAGGGCTGGGGCGGGGAGGTGGGGGCGGCGGGGGCGGTGCGCCAGGGCAGCTCCAGTCCGCGTTGGCGATGCTCAGAGGATCCCACGCGAAGCCCAAGGTGCGCTCAAGCGCCAGCGGCCTGCAGGGGAGGCAGAGAGTCAGCGCCAGGGGCCGCTCCTGGACCCTTGGCCTCTGCGCCTCGCCCGGGGACTCGCCGCCCGCCGGCAGGGGGAGGACGTGCTCCCCGCGCTCCTCCCTGGACCTTCCGGTATCCCTGGAGTGCCCTGGCACGGTCCTATTGCGGCAGCTAGTCCCCGCCGGGCTCCTTGGCCGGCGAGCGGCTCTCCTTGGCCCGGGGCTAGGTGGCTAGCGGCTCTATCTGGCAACCGCGGAGCAGGAAGCTGCTGAGAGGATCGCCCACGCCGGGGTAGGGCGGTCGCTGGTGAGGCCAGGCTCAGAAGGCGTGACTTTTCCAGGACATCCCCGGGGGCTGACAGGACAGGAACACCCCACCGGACGCCCAGGCTTCTCCTGTATTGGGGAAGGGGTCTTTAGCCCCCTGGGTCCCTGCAGAGTTC
>JAQZBX010013066.1:0-40359 GCA_029593785.1 Cabassous unicinctus | reverse complement strand
TACTTTATATACACTTGAAATCCACATGTATTAAAATTATAATACAGACTTATTTGTGCATTCTTAATATTTTTTCTTCTGCTTTTATTGTTTGCCTTTCATTTTTTCTTTAACCTTTGCAGTTTTCTACATATTCAATGTTTATTCAGTTCCCTAAATATCATTCTTCCTAATTGGTTTGTTTTTTTATATTTGTTTAAATTTGTCAATTTTTTTCAGTTTGTTAGTTGTCTATTCACATTTGGGAATAAAGCAAAAATACTGACTTACAAAAAAAAAAAAAAGAGACAGAAAGGGAATAAGAGGGTGGTGAGCCAATGCTCAATATGGGCAAAATCTAACAATCTTCTTAATGCCATTGCTGAAGTGGTTATTTAAAAGCTGCTTACCGGCAGGGACTAGAAATAATGCTGGATTGAGCTCCAATTCTAACTCTGCCACTTTCTATCTTCCTGTCCTTAGGAAAATTTTGTAATGAGCCTCAGGTGACTCATGTGTAACAGGAAGACTAGTCCCCCCTGCAGGAACGTTGTGAGAGTTTTATGATACAATTTTTAAAAATGCCTAGTAAAGTTTCTGGCATATAGTAGGCACTTAATAAATAATTGTTAGCACTCTGCCTTCTTCCTCTGGTTTTGTATCCCTGCTGACCATCAGGCTGAACATGACACAAGAACAAACTAAATGCATGTAGATGCATGATGAGATGAAACCGCAGGTAAGAAGAAATAACATTAAAAGTGACTGAACTTGAAAATATCCTCACCTGAAAAAGAAAAGGAAAGAGGGCAATAAGAGAATACACCTCAAATGGGTAACAAAATTGCTCAAGCTTAGATGTCTCTAATTCTTGTTATTTTAATTCCTGAGGGCCTTTCTTAGTTTCTACAGCCTCTATAGTCGTTGCAATATTACCCATAACTGCCCAGAAGGCCCTGCCTTTTATTTTGATGTTGTGAATTTAAATAAGGTTTATGGGCAATAATTTTAAGTACGTGGATTTACAGCAATAGCACATAATCATCATTCTTACTGCTTAGTGTCTTCACTGAAATTGAGGTAATAAATCACTGGGGGAGGGGATTTCCCATTCTGGAACCTTATAGCCAAAATGGCAGACTTGTTTAAGCAAGAATGAGGGAGAAAGGAAAAAGAAAGTAAAAGAGAAAGGACAGGGGGAGGGAGAAAGTGAAAGAGGGAGACAGAAGGAGAGAGAGAAAGAAAGAATAAATACAGTACACTTCTTTAAAAATGTGTTTCAATTAGGTGAGTAGTGGATAGCTTCTTCAGAACACAGAATCCTTATATTTCTATAACCCAAAAGTCCACAAGACAAGGATTGCTTGCAGAAATTTAAGAAAAATGCATTGTCCTCCTCCCCTTCTGTTTCTTCCTCCAGAATCTTATATATACTTTCTTGTCGCTGCACCTCCAAAAATGCAAACTGGAACCGGTAGAATTCCATGAAAGAAAACTAAAGCAATCACAAGGATTCAGAGTGGGAGTAGTTCTAGGGAAGGCAGCTAGCAATGCAGGAAGGAACTGCAAAGAGTAAAACTCTTTGACATGAAAAGGCAAAATCAGTGGATGTCCAGCAGATAAAAATCTTAAACAAACAAACAAACAAGAAACGTGATGATCAAGATGCCTAAAACAAGCATAGATTTAACTTTCAAAATCTAGAGTACTAGGGTAAGTCTCATTTAAAGGAGTTTTTTGTTTGTTTATTTGTTTTTTAACTGAGCAAGGTAAATTTAGACAAAAAAAGAAAGCACTTCTTTATATAGAGGATAATAATCTTATGAAACTCTTAACCCTCAAGAGGTAGTACTGACAGCAAATGTAAGTGGATTTTGAGGGAGTTTGGCCAAATTTATATAGCACAGTGGCATCAATGGGGATTACAAGGAGTGGATGCATGCTCTACCTCTAAGGTTGATGTCAGGATGAAAAACTACATCCACTTATGGGTCATTCCCTGGGGCGATTGTTTGTGCAGATTTGAAGGCTGGATGGAACATTAATCCAGACCAGTCATGGTTATTTCTAAGTTTCTAAGCATTATCCTTCTAATTTAAAATTTATAAACTCATGGAATAAACTAGAATAAAATGTTGAGACTCTCTGGTTTAACTTCCTCTTATTATTCATAGGAAACTTGAGTCCCAGTCATATTGACTTACCTCAGGTCACCTAGTTGGTTGACAGAAGAATAAGAAGCAAAATCTAGTTCTTCTGATGTTTGGTCAGAGAACTCTCCAAAATTCATAGATTACAGCATTGACTTCCTTCTCTCCTCATGGCAAACTATAAATAACATAATAGGACTTAATAGAGCTACATCAAGAAACATACTTAGAATGGGAATCACTGTGGTTCTCCTTCCCCAATTAGGAAATTAATTTCTTAGTAAATATTTTTAAGGCATTCCATCTACCTCTTCCATCATGTGCCTTGAAATTCATCTTAATTCATTTTCCTAATAACTTCTTCAGTTTTCCTGCAGTTTTGAAGCCTGAACTAAAGCTAAAATCTCTGAGGGAGACATTTTCTGTTAAAGGGACTTGAAATGATGAAAATCAACATCATCAATGTCTTATTGAATTTTAAAACTCATCCAAGGGTATAAAAAGCAGATCTATAGAAAGTAAATGGTATGACTACCTAAGGTTTTGCATGTGCAGATGCTTCCCAAGACCCCTGGCCTTGAACCAAACCGTACTAAACAACCTCTCAGCCAAGCCTGAGAAGGTGGAACTGTTCAGTCATAGCTGGTGTGCATGTTTCCTCTTCCGTTTCACAGGGAATTGTGGTTTGGTTTGGTTTTTGCCTTGCATCTGCAGACTCCATTGACATGGATGCACTCAGATATTTACTAAAAGTAAGAGCTATTATTTATCAGGTAAAATGTAAGATGTATGCAGCATTGCCTCAGTGCAAAATAGTCTTCACAAATGTGCCTTTTTGTGATTTTATTTTACTGCCCAATGAATGTTCAGACAAATCAAACCACAGTGAAATCAACTAGTCAGAACCCAGCAATGTTCTGGTCACCTAATGGTCACCCACAGAGTCCTATGTTAATGCCAGTTATCAAAACTTAGTAACTGAAAGGATATGCAAACATAAGCAATACAGATTGATTGACAACATGAGTCACACATAATTAAACCCAGCATTTAAATGTCTATGAGTAGAAAAGAATATGAGAAAATTATACAAAAAAAGAAAAGCTGGTAGTTCTGGGAGAATACACTCTCTTCAGGATATGAATTTTGCCTAAGGCCTCACTTGCTCTCAGCCACATCTGAGTGAGACATTACTTGGCTGTAAAATGGAAAAGTAGAGTGATTTATCCATAGGACTACTGTTGTAACTACCCAATGTTAAAACCAGGTCATTAGAATTTACAGCCCACACCAGTCAACAGTAGCTTCCATATACTATGAAAAATTTTAGAACATCATGTTTTGTATTATTTAATGATTATCAGTTTTATGTCCTATATGGGTTTTGTTTTTGTTTTTATTTTTTATTTTTTTAGATTATAACCTACTTAAGGGAAACGATAACATTTTAATATATTGTAAAATTCATTGTGCCCCACATAATGCATGACATGGCTCATTGATTGACTGAGCATTCATAGATCATGATGTGTAATCAAAATGGAGTAGGCAAGGAAAAAAGAGGCCATATTTCAAAGTATATTTATATTCAGGACCTGACCTTTAGATTTCTGATAGAGTTTTAGAAATGACTTTCTGATAAGATAAAATTATTCCATATGTAATAAATCTGTGATGGCTGACATTTCAAATAAGCAGAATCTTAACCCAGCAGAAAAACATATCTAAGTTTATTTTTAAAAGAAATTCAACTCATTCTTGGTTATGATGAACTAAAAGTGCCAAGAATAATTCTTCAACTGTAAACAATTAATAGAGTAGACAAAGTATATGAAACTACTGTTTTCAGTCACTGAAAAACAGGCAGTACAGAACTGTGATCAATGAGAGAAAGAGCCCTTGGTTTTCTGCCTATAGAAAGTTTCAAGTACCAGGGAAAAGGGAGGGGCAAACTCAAACAGAACCCAGCTCTCTCTTAGTTGAGGAGATAGGGATAGACTTCAGTGAAATCTAGGCAGCTAAAATTTGGGGTTGCGAGCACTAGAAAGGAGGGAGCTATGCAAAAAAAGAGGTCCAGAAATACGCTTAATAGTCTCTGTGGAAATGGAGTGCAGCCTGCTGCCTTTCTCTGTAACCCACAAATAAACTCTGTATTCAGGACTAGATGTGTTAGGCCAGGATGATAAATGTGAGCTGACTTCTTTCTCAGGGACATCTTGACATAAAACACATCCTTCAGCAGATAGTGGTTTGCCCATGCATTCCTTCCCCTTTTTTCCTGAACATATATTCCCTAAGCACATTCCCAGACAAAGTATGTAAGTTTTATGGCACCTGGCCCACCCCGCCCCCCTTGCTATACCTGTTCTCAGTGCAGAGGGAGTAAAGTCCTTCCATTATGGCACAAGCATGAGTGGGGTATGTGTACACCATCACCTTGTGTCAGCCAACAGAACAAGACCCATGAGACCTTCTGGCCATAAGTTTCCAAAGTCCATTAGTGAAGCTGACCTTTCTTGTCTCTTCTCTATGTGAGTAAATGTTTCATCTACTGCCTCTGTGAGTTGTGCTTACAAATGACTTACAAACCATGGAATGGGTTGGGACTCTAAGACTGCTGTTTCTGGTGCTGGGTGACACTATGCTCTTTGCTAACCTTTATGTAGTGAGACTTCCTTGGAGGTGGTAATAGGTGTCTCTTCTGATCAACAATCCCCATGAGTCATTAGCTGAATAACAATTGGCATATACTTTTTGTAGGTCAGAAAAAAGTATTTTTCAGGAAAATAGCAATTACTGGAGAACTGTGAGGCAAACAATTCCCAGAGCTCATGCAGAGCGAGAAGTCATTTGAGTAATCAGCAGCCAGAATGCGGAGATCTTGTTGTGAATATATGGAACCTTCAATAGAGGCCCTAGAAAACTCACGTTTTAGTAACAGAGCTAAGCAAGCGTAGAGCTTGAAAATAACCACAGAGACATCAAAATGATCTGAAAGCTGCTTAATTGTCTACCAGGAAAAATTCTATCACTCTTTAAATGAATTCAACAAATGCAATACTCAAAAATATAAAATCATACTACCCAATAAACAATTAAAATTACTAGATATATGAAGAGGCAGAAAAATGTAACCTATCCAGGAGTAATATCAGTCAACAGAAGCAGACATAGAAATGAAAAAGATAATGATATTAGCAGAAAAGGCTGCTAAAACCATTATTATTAATATGCTTGATATGTTCAAAGATTTAAAGGAAAACATGAATATACTGAGAAGGAAATAGAAAATATAAAAACAATCAAATGGAACTTCTAGAGATAAAATACAAATATCTGAAAAGAAACAGTCACTACCAGGAGTTATCAGCAGTTAGACACTGCAGAAAGATCAATGAACTTGAAGACATAGCAATAGAAACTATTCAAAATGAAGCACTGAGAGAAAAAGAAAGCAAAGGAAGAAAAGAACAGTTCCAGTTATTTGTGAAGTAATATCAAGACACACACCAAATATGTAATTGGAGTACCAGATGATGTAAGACAGAAGTAAAACATTTTTAATAAATTAAAGTTCCAAAATTGTCCAATATATTTCCAAATTTATAGGAAACTATGATCTAAAAAGATGAATGAACATCAAGCTAGATGAACACAAAGGAAACCACATCATGGTAAATTATAATAAAATTACTGGAAACTAGTCATAGAAAGAAAAATCTTAAAAGCAAATAGAGAAAAAAGATTTATTTTGTATAGAGCTAAAATATATAAGAATGAGCACAGACTACTCATGGCAAACTCAGGGAGACAGAGTCAATGAAATGAAATCTTCAAAATGAAGAAAGAAACACACACACACACACACACACACACACCAGTTAGACTATAATATGGTCAGTGAAAATATCTTACTAAAATGAAACAATTAGGACTTTTTCATGGAAACAAAGGTAAAAGAATGTTTTGCCATCAGAAACTCATTAAAAGAAATTAAAGGAAGTTATTCAGGTACAATGAAATGATACCAGTTGAAAATTTGAATGACGCACACACACAAAAGTACCAAATGTTAAGTGAGTAGCTAAATATCCAAATATATTTTATATAGAAAATTCTTTAACTGTCTATTTTAAGAAATAAAGTATATGACAATAAAATCCCAAAGGATTAGAGGGAAAATAGAATAGGAAATGTTGTAAGGTTCTTATATCATACTTGTAATTTCAAAATATTAAGTTAAAGATGTATAGTGTAAAATCTGGAGCAGCCACAGAAAGATACAACAGAGAGAGAGAGTTTATAAACCAATAGTGGAGATAAAATGAACTATTAACAACAACAAAAAAACTTGATTAAGCCAAAATAAAAAATAAAAAGAGAGAAAAAGTTATAACAAAACAAATAGCCCGATGGTAGATTTAAGCCCAACTATGTCAAAAATCTCTTAAATATAAATGATCTAAGCACCTTAATTAAAAGCTGGCAATTATCAGTCTATATGAAAAGGCAAGATGAACTACATCATATCAACATTTTAAGTGTACTCATTTTAAGTATAAAAAACACCAATAGGATAAAAGAAAAAGGATGAGAAAAATGTACCATGCAAGCACTAATATTAAGCAAGCTATACTGGCTGTATTCTTGCATGGTAATGTAGACTTTAAAACAAGGAATATTCACAGCAATAAAAAGGGACATTTCATAATGATAAAAGAGTCAATAGCTAATGAAGATATAACAATCCTATATTGTATGTGCTACAAACAAAATTTCAATATTCATGAATCAAAAACTAAGAGGAACTAAATGAAGAAAGAGTAAAATCTGCAATTATAGGTGGAGATTTCAACACTTTTACCTCAGTAACGGATAGAATATGGATAGTGTGGCAGTGCAGATACGGAAGACTTGAACAAACAAATTGACCTAATTGACACTTATTTATATAACACTTTACAAAAGAAGAGTAGATGTTATATTCAAGTAGACAGAAAACATCTGTGAACATAGACCATTCCGTGTGTCATTAAACAACAATCAATAAATTTAAAACCATTGAAACACACGGTATATTTTCTGACAGCAACAGATTTATCATAGACATCAACAACATAAGTTATTTAGAAAGTCCTCGAAAATATGGGCATTAAACAACAGACTTCTAGATAAATATGCCAAATATATATCTTCTCAGACCACAGTGGAAAGAAGCTAGAAAGTGGGAGAAATGGAAATTCACAAATATGTGAATTAAATAACTTACTCTAATTATTAAATAGCCAATGGATTAAAGAGGAAATCAAAAGGGAAAGTAGGAAGTATCTGGAGATGAAAGACAATGAACATACAACATAACAAAACTTGTCGGATACAGCAAAAACCTTGCTGAGAGGGAAATTCATAGTCTGCTTATATTACAAAAGAAGAAAGATTTCAAATCAGAGACCTAACCTCAAAACTGGAAGAACTAGAAAAAGAAGAGCAAACTAAACACAAAGCAAGCAGAAGGAAAGAAATAGCAAATATAAGAGGGGAGATAAATAGAGAATTTAAAAAGTAGAGAAATTAGTTTCATTAATAAGGAGACTTTTACTATGTCATTTAACTAATCTGTGTTTATTTGTGTATCTTTCTGAATACAGAGGAACAAATGAGTTAGTGTTTAGAATTAGATATAAAAGTGCCTGGACAGAACGTTTTAGGAGTAATGTTTCTATAACTTGTTGAGCTGCCTTTCTCTTTTATTTCTTTTGATTTGAAATAAAGTTATTTAAAAAATAAGAAGAGAAAAGAAGATTCCAGCTCTATTTAGTATAAATAGAACATCATTTAAAGTCAAACATGAGAAGGTACAGAGATGGACAAGAAAAATAAGCATAACTTTAAAAAGAAAAAGCAGAGAACATTTTTTAGGGCAATTAAAGGAATTTTGGTTGTAAAATCCAGAGAAGAGAATGTTAAAAGGTGACTTTCTACAGACTATTTATTAAAAGACAAATCCTATACATTATTCTCCTTCTTCACAGAGATAAAATTTAGTTAGGCCAAGATGAATTACAAATGCAACCAAGAAGCATTTCTTGAGTGTAAAGTGGCTTAAGTCTGGTCTAGCTCCCAGTTAGCTAAATAAGGTGATGTAAGTGAATTCCTAGAGATTTGGGGGAAATGGACTAACAGTTATTATCACAGTGGTTTGACATTTTTCTTCCAGAGATCTAGGAGCTAGACCAGTGACCAACATAATACTATAATAACAGAAAGCAAACAGAAAACAGCCTCTCCTAACCCTGGGAATAACGTGTCCAATTCTTCCAGGACAATGACATACTGAAATGATTAAGCACACAGACTCAGTGGTCAGAATGTCCAGTTACAAATCTTCACTACCAGTTATGTGAACTCAGGCAATTTACTTAGTTTAAGGTGGCTCCGTCTTATATATAAAACGAGGAGGAAGAAATTTTGGTATCCACCTCAGAGGAATTTCTACCAATTTTTGTGTCCTTGACAGTGACAAGGACATAGAAGTGTTAATATCTTGCAAATGTCTGAACTCGTGGTTTCTGACAAATATCAATATTTTAAGACACTTATTGAAAATATTAATATAAAAATGTTGATTTTTAAAAGTGCCTGTTAAAAGCATTACCAGCTTGATTTAAAGGGAAAAAGTAATGTACTTAAAGATATTTAACGGCACAATGTCATGTCAAATAGGCAGTGGAGAATAATTTGGCATCAAGATTCTGTTGAATTAGTGAATATTTGGTCCTCAAAATTGGAGTTTGTTTGCTTTAAGTAGTTTTTGGGCTATTCCAATGAGCTTTTGAGAGGAAGTTTTCCAGTCGTTTTTATTAAAACCATGAGACAAGATCATGCTTTTCCAATCAAAAGGTTCTGCAAAGATTCATGATATACTATTTATTTTATGATAGCTAACTCTGTTGGCTGCCAAAACAAACTCTCAGTTGAAACAATGGTAAAAAATCACAAAGAATCTAGAATTACAGACAAAAATACAAGAACATCCAGAGATGGCTTGGTACCCTAAGCTGAATAGCCATGAAATGCCAAAGTTAAAATTCTTGTGGCAGGAATTTTATTCATGCCTTTAGTTGGTAAGGCTGGTGAAATAACTGTAGAGCTAAAGAAAGAAGTAAACAAATATTTATTAAGTTCTTTCTTTGACAAAATTAACATCAGATAAATTCTTAAAATATTTCAGAATACAGTTCATACATAGCAATTATTCATTGATTAAGGAACAAATGAAGAAAAACTCACTATATGAATATGGATATTTCCTACAGAACTTTGTATAAAAATCAGACTCGTTTCAATGTTATCCTTAATAGCTTTCTACTATGTCTGGTAGTAATATACGTGTAGTGTAAAGAAGTGAACTAGACCACAAGATTTAAAATGGAAAGCATCATGACCTTTTCTATCCCTCTCTCCCAATTCCTATTGTATACACATATAATACTATTTCTTTCTTTTTATTTTTTTTAAGTTGTCTAGTTTAAAAAGCCAGTTGGCCAGAAACATGAGAAATGAAAAATTTTGCAGGGTTAATGATGAAATATCTTTCATTTACTATTTATCAAAAAATTTGCAGTGTAATGCATGATCTTATTGTGTCTAATTTGTTTGTGTGAAGAATATGCTTCAAGTATTTTGGTTCATTGTAAATTTCAGCAGCGTCTTATCTACCAAACCACGAACTCATTAAGAAAGACCCATCCTCATCTTAGCCACCTTTGTAACTCTTCCACCAGTTATCACAGTGCCAAGCCCATAAGAATATTTCAAAACATGATGCTGAAATAATTGAATGTGTTTTTACGAACAGATATTAATAGATGGAGAATACAAAAGAGTTATCAGGAGAGTTCTTCCTTATTCATTCTTTTGGGGATTCTGAAGCCACACCTAATCATAAAACCTTCTAGAGCCTCTTTGGTTTCTGCTTTAATTTTACAACAATATTAAGAAAAATATGGAAGCTCTGCATCTCAAACAACCTCCTTAAAATGCTGGAGGATTAAAAAAAATCCTTCTTCGACTTAGTAGAAACTCTGGTTATATAGTTTTGATTGGACTGAATGGTCATATTGATTTAGAAAAATAAATATGACCTACAGAAACTATGTTCAGAATGTATTTACCTTATTTTAAAAACAATTTCTAATTTTTTTCCACTTATGTACTACAGAAATTATGTTTAGAATGTATTACCTTATTTTAAAAACAATTTCTAATTTTTTTCCACTTCCCTGTAGCTTCTTCAAGAATATTGATTGGTTTTTGAATTTTTGCCATCTGATTGGTGAGAAATGCTACTTCTGTGTAGTTTTAATCTGTATTTCTCTTATGCATGAGATGCAGTATCTTCTTACATGCTTAAGGACCTTTAGTAAATCTTTTTTTTTTCTTTTGTGAACTGTGTGTTATATATTTTACTCCTTTTTCTGGTGGGATTTTGGTATTTTTGATGGCTTGCTTTTGAGCTCTTTATAAACTAAGGATATCATCCCTTTATTGGTGATATATGCCGTAAATATTTTCTCAGGTCTTTAACCATCCGAGAGTCTTTAATTTTTCTGAGATTGAAATTATCATTCCTTTCCACTCCCCTCAGGATGCTACTGACAGGATATGTTGTAACCATGGTGAGATTAGGAAGGATAGCAAGAGTGTACTGTCAGGATTTAAAGGCAAAGTCATTTTCTCACTAAGCCATCAAACCTAAAAGAGTGTTGTCTGATGGGATGTGCATACAAATAAGTTCATTTGCTATTAACTTTTCTTTTTTCCTGAGGTTTCCTTGGTTTTTAAAATATTGTTATTATTTTTATAAGCACACACTCCCCCTTTCCCTACCCCCATCCCCTCACTCCTGGTAACCTCTAATCTGCTTTCTATCTCTGTGAATTTACTATTTCTTGTCATCTTTCATCAGTGATATCATGCAATTTTTGTCCTTATATGTTTTGCTTATTTCACGGAGCATGATGCTTTTGAGGTTCTTCCATTTTGCTCTCAACTTCATTTTCTCTTATGGCCGAATAATATGTTATTGTGTGTATGAACCATATTTTGTTTATCCATTCATTTGCTGAAGGACGCTTGGGTTGTTTCCAACTTTGGGCTATTGTGAATAATGCTGCCATAAACACTGGTGCACAAGAATCTGTGTGCGACCCTGTTTTCATGCTCCCAGACCTAGAAGAGGGATTGCTGAGTCAAATGGTAATTCTATATTTAACATTTTGAGGAACTATATTGCTATTTCTTGATTTTTCATTTTAGATATTATCTTTGCTTTTTCTGCTATATGATAATTTAACTCTTAACTCCTCTACTGTTTATCACAATGGCTCCAGCCATTTCATTTCCCCTTTAGGTAAGACAAAGGAGGCAAAAAGAGTTTGATTCTCATTAAAGAATTTTTCTTGATAGTTCCACCCGGATTTTTTACTTATATTCCTTGAGCCTTAATGGATCACATGGCCACCCCATCTGCAAGGAAACCCAGAAAAGGTAGTTTTAATATGGGCATATTGCCATTCCCCTAAAATTGTGTCGTATTTGTAAAGAAGGAAATTTATTAGATAAGCAATTTTAAATCCTGTTACATTCATGTTTTTTTTCAAAAAACCCTTTGGTTTTTTCTCCTGCTTTCAGTGACATAAACCCTGCGACAGCCTCTTGAACAAGTGTGTCTAAGAGGTCATAGTATGAGATATCATCTATCTGAAATATCTTGATTTTACCCTTATGTTTCTTTAATGAGTTGACTAGGAATACCGAATTGGAACTATTTTCTTTGACTTGTGAAGGCATTTATCGATTTTTTCCCCCAATTTTCAAAAATTCTTGAGGTTTGAGTGTACCTTTTATAGGCTTCCCGTTTTTATATATGGACCTATTATCTTGTTTTATCTCTCTTGGGATACTAATTAGAGTGTTTTATTTTTAGGGTTTAAGTTTTCATCCACTGTTTGCATTGTAACTATTTCTAAATTACTATTTTTCTAAGTTTGTTGTTCTAAAAATATCATCTTGGAGGTTTTTCTCAAATATATGCCTTTTAGTATAAATTTAAGAATCAGACAATAAAACTGGAAGTTCACTGTGTATGGATGTGGCTTTTTGAATGGTAGGCTTTACCACAGAATTATTTGGTGGGTACCTAGCCATTCTAGGCTGTCAGTTTCTGTAATTCTTTCGTATTGGACCATTCAGTTTCTCCAGAGAATCCCCTACTCTCCTGAAAAGCATGCAGAATGGGTGGGGAAGGGGCTGCTATGGCCTGGCACTACCCCCCAACCCTCTCTCTAGTGCTGCTGCCTGCTTCCAAGATGAAAACTCTCCCACTTCATTTCTAAAGAGAAACTGTCTTCTGCAAGAATAGGGAGAGTGAGGTATTATAGATTCCTGGCCACAAGGGCTGCAGGAGGGAATCTAGGGATCTAGTTGCTCTTTTTGCAGACTTTTAACCAATCCCCATGTTGTCAGTCCCACCCATTACCCCTTCCTTGAGATATACCTAGGACCTCAAATTCCTTAGCCTTTTCAGGTTCTGCCTGCAGCATAAACTGGTTGGTTTTTTTTTTTTTAACACTCTCTCCCCCAAGCAATTGGGAATCAACTCCACTCTGATAAGTCGGCTATTACTCATCTCTTTTTCATCTTCCAATATTGCTACCGCCCATATGCTGTTGTCCACTCTCTCATTCTCTTCTTATTTGTAGATTGATATCTTTTCAAGGACTAAGCTGAGACTAATAGATGTGTTTAATGCACTATCTTTAATTGGAGGTTTGATCCTTTAATTTTATCATCATTCTGGGCTTGGAGAATAAAGACAGCTTGTTCAAATTGAGAAAAGTATTTTGACTTTTCAAGGTGTTAATTAGCATTGATGTTTTAAAACAGGTCATTATTTTGCATCCCACCAACATTACAGGAATCTGAAACAGGCAAAAGAAAGTCTTAAACTGATGTTTTAAAGGTTTGTAATTATGGTGAAATAAGGTACTTTGAGAGGACATATCTAAAATGCATCACAGTCCCTTTCCAAAATCATCTTTCAAGTATGTGGGCCATTTGTAATAAAAGAGCTATGTTATCATCAAATACATGTCAACCTTTGACTTTTTGAAAGGTAAATGAAGGCACTTATGATTTTCTATGGATATTGCTTAAAAAAGAAAAAAAAACACATTCAAACAATAGGAAACATGCAAATGGAGATAAAATTAAAAGTAAAAATCCTTCTTTAGCCTCCCTATCACTTTGTCTCCACCCCAATTGCACATCACTGCAGTTTGTTGTGTGTTGTTCTTGTTTTTTCCTACATATTTATATATTGATATACTGTTTAATAATTTGAAGGCGTTTTGGTTTGTTTTAAGCTACACTTACCAGACAGCTTTATATGTCCAAACACAGGAATGTAACTCATTTATTAACAGCTGTATACTATAATTCCAAAGTTTTGCCTTTATAAAGAATGTCTCAATAAACCACCTTGTATATGTTTTTGTTCACATGGTTAAGTATATCCATATGATATGCATTTTAAATTTTGGCAGGTTCTTTGACAGACCAAAATTGTATTAGAGTGCCTATTTCCCAATTTTTCACCAACCCTTAATATTGTTGGTCTTTCTAATTTGTAGCCATCTGATGAATATGAGTGAAAATGTTATGGTACTGTTGGTTTTCTTTTTAATTTCTCTGATTAATAATTAAACTTAGCATCTTTTCATGTTTATTAGCCATTTGTATTTCCCTTTTGAAGTTCCTTCTCACATCCTTTCCTATTTATCCACAGCATTGAGGTTTTTTGTTTTTTAATTTACAGGATATTTCTCTTTATTAATATATAAACTTCTATAATGTATCATATATATAATATTCCTGGTTTTCACTTGACTTTTAAATTTGTCAATGGGAATCTTTCACAAAAAGAATTTTTACTTTATGCCTTGGCATTTTTACATACCAATACTCTTTTGTATCTTCACTTTTCTGATATATTATAGCTTTTTTTTTAATAACACATTTCTTCTATCTGGAGTGTCTTTAAAAAGTATAAAATATTGTTTTTATACCATTTATTGCATCATTCTTTACTTTTATTTGAAATACCACATTGATATATGCCACAAAATTCTCAACTATATATAATGTGTTACCAATCTAAGGTAAAAATAAATAAAATATTTTAAATAAAATATTAGCAAATCAAATTCAATATTTTATTAAAAGCAAAATATATAAAGACCAATCTAGATTTATATCATGACTGTAAGGCTATACAGTGTTTTCTCTTCATATATTTTTTTATTTCTATTTTTCTCATTTTCCATTCCTAGCTTTTCCTGGATTGATTTTTTTTTTTCAATTCTTTTTTCTTTGATGTTTTGGAGGGTCATAGTTCGGTTTCTACTAGTGACTAAATTTAAGCTTTAATAAACATACTCATACATATTTTCCTAAGAACTCTCAGAATTAAGTATTTACAATTATCACTTGAATAAGTTGAACAGTTAGTATATAATTTGTCCTTTCTTCCCAACCAGCTAAAATCTATATTTCTCAACCTCACTTGCAGCTAGATAGAGCCATGCTACTAAGTTCTGGAGTTCTGGCCAATGAGTTGAGAGAGGAAGCATCTATGACAACTCCTTAGAAGCTTTTTTAAAAAGTAGCTTCCATCCATTTTCTGTCACTCCCTTGTGACTTCCTCCATCTTACTGCCTGGGATATGGATGTGGTGACCAACATCCTGAAATAGACAGGAGCCTGGTTCCCTGGGGAGAAAATCTCTGGATGGCCTCCCTACAAGTTTTTACATTACCAGGAGATACGTTCATTTTGTTATAGCCACAGTTATTTCTGTTCTCTTACTTGTGTTTAATGACAATCCTAATTGATACAGACCCACTGGATAGATCTTATCTCTATTTTTCTCTCATACATCATATTTTCAATTCTCTTTACCATCCTCAGTGAGAATCACTTGGCCCGATCTTTCAAATCATTTAGTATTCTACCATATCCTTTCTAATACCTAACCCTTCTAGTTCTTATCTTTTTTAATATATTTTTTTATTTTGAAATTTTGAAATTTTTCCTTATTAGAGAAGTTGTGGGTTTACTGAACAATCATGCATTAAATACAGGATTCTCATACACTGCCTCACCACCAACACCTTGCATTGGTGTGGAACATTTGTTAGATAGCATATTTTTATAATTGTACTATTAATGAAAGTCCACGATTTAACTTAAGTTTACTGTATGTTTAGTGTATTTCCATAGACTTTTTAAAAATTTATTGAAATATATCACTCATACATGAACATACATAAATAATAAGTGTATAGCAATAGTTTTGAAATTACCAAACAAACATACATAACATCATACAGGGCTCTCATACTTCACCCTACCACCAACACCTTGCAATGTTGTTAAACATTTTTAACTAATGATTAAAGAGCATCCTCAAAATATTACTACTAACCAAAGCATTTTCCCCCAACCCACCCTATTATTATTATTATTATTATTATATCATTTATACACGAACATACATAAACAATAAGTGTATAGTAAAAGTTGTGAACTTACAAAGCAAACATTCATAACATATACAGGGGTCCCATACATCAACCCTCCACCAACACCTTGCATTGTCATGTGGCAATTTATGAAAGAATATTGTCAAAATCTTACTACTAATTATAGTCCTATTCTTACATTTGGTGTATTTTTCCCCAAACCCACCCTATTATTTTTTAAAATATATTTTTATGACATAAGTTGTAAACTTACAAAACAATCATGCACATATGCAGATTCCCAAACAACACCCCTCTATCAACACACCACCCTGTGGTGGAACACTTGCTACAGATTATGAGATAATATAATCTGATTATTACCTGGTCCACAGTGTACATTTGGTACACATTTTCCAAACTCCCCCATTATCAACACAGTACATCTTTAGCACAGATGCAAGAATATTACATTATTACTGTTAACCACAGTCCATAGTTCACTCTAGTTGTATTTTTCCTAAGCTTCTCCACATTCCCACCACTCTGCAATAGTGATGCACATCTGCTCTAGCTCACAAAGGACACTCTTGCATCTGTACCATCAACCACAATTCTCATCCACCTCTGGGTTTGTTGTGCTATTCAGTCCCTAGATTATTCTCTAGCTGTCAATTGGCATTTACATCCCTAGACTTCCATTTTCAGCCACATCCCCATTTATAAACCAGCTGTTACTCACTGTAATGTGTTACCATCAACTCTGCACATTATCACACTTTTACAATAAAGCTAATTAAATTAAAACTTCTACATACATTAAATATCAGTAGTCCATCTCAGTCCTCCTCTTATAAGAATCCACCACCTACCACCAAGTCTTGATGATATTTTCCTACATTTTCTTCTAAAAGCTTTATGGTTTTTGCTTTTATATATAGGTTTTTTATTCATTTTGAGTTAATTCTTGTATAAGGTATGAGATAGGGGTCCTCTTTCTTCTTTTGTCATGGATATCCAGTTTTCTCAGCACCATTTGTTGAATGGACTGTTCTGCCTGAGCTGGGTGGGTTTGACAGGCTAGTCAAAAATCACTTGACCATAGATGTGAGGGGTCTGTTTCTGAACCACCAATTCAGTTCCATTGGTCTGTGTGTCTGTTTTTACGCCAGTACCACGTTATTTTTAGCACTGTAGCTAGGTAATACAACTTAAAGTCCAAAAATGAGTCCTTCAACTTTGCTTTGCTTTTTTAAGATGTTTTGGGCTATTCAGGACCCCTTACCTTTCCAAATAAATTTGATAATTATGTTTTCCATTTATTTTAAAAATGCTGGTGGAATTTTTATCGGGATTGCATTGAATCTGTACATCAATTTGAGTAGAATTGACATCTTAATAATATTTAGTCTTCCAATCCGTGAGCATAGAATGTTCTTCCAATTATTTAGGACTTTTTAAAATTTCTTTTAACAATGAGTTATAGTTTTCTGACTACAAGTGCTTTACATCATTGGCTAAGTTTATTCCTGAATATTTGGGTTTTATCTGTCATATTTTATTTTCACCAATCTTTTGACACTTTTACTTACTTTTATTGATATAATCTTCATTTTTAGACTCTCTTCCAGGCCTCTGTCTCCTCCCTTTTCCTTTCAGGCTGTAGCACACCCTTTAGTATTTCCTGCAAAGCAGGTCTCTTGATTACAAACTCTCTCAGTTTCTGTTTATCTGTGACTATTCTAAACTCGCCCTCATTTTTGAAAGACAATCTTGCCAGATATAAGACTCTTGGCTGGAAATTTTTCTCTTGCCATATCCTAAATATATTATACCACTGTCTTCTTGCCTCCATGGTTTCTGGTGAGAAATCAGCACTTAATCATATTGGGTATCTCTTATATGTTATGCATTGTTTTTCTTTTGCTGCTCTCAGAATTCTCTCTTTGTCTTTGGCATTTGACATTCTGATTAGTATGTGTCTTGGAGTTGGTCTATTCGGATTTTTTTGGATGGGAGTACATCATGCTTCTTGGATATGGATATCTATGTCCTTCAATCGGGTTAGGAAATTTTCTACCATTATTTCTTCAAATATTCCTTCTGCCCCTTTTCCCTACTCTTCTCCTTCTGGGAAACCCATGACACATATGTTTGCATGTCTCTTGCTGTCATTTAGTTCCCTGAGACCTTGTTCAAATTTTTCCAATCTTTTCTTCATCTGTTCTTTTGTATGTTCACTTTCAGAGGCCATTTCTTCAAGCTCATCAATCCTTTCTTCTGCCTCCTCAAATCTGCTATTATTTGACCCCAATGTATTTTTAATTTCATTTATTGCACCTTTCATTCCCATAAGATCTACTATTTTTCTATGTATGCTTTCAAATTCTTCTTTGTGCTCATCCAATGTCTTCTTAATATCCTTAATTTCTTTAGCCATGTCATTGAATTTATTAAGGACATTTGTTTGAACACTTATGTTTAGTTGTCTCAACTCCTTTATGTCATCTGGAGGCTTATTTTGTTCCTTTAACTGAGCCATATCTTCCTTTTTCTTGGTGTGGATTGTAAATTTTTTTTGGTGTCTTGGCCTCTGGTTTACTAGAGTATTTATTCTGCGTGCAGTTTTTCTCTTTAGTTTTTGGCTTCCTGCCCTTTCTCTCTTCCAGTTGTGTAGTAGAAGTCAAGGATGTAGTTTGTGCTATAAGCTGTGGAGGCTCAAGCTGCCCTCATTGACTGAAGGAACAATGAAGCTTCTCCCAACTTTCTTGTTTGCTTTAGGGTAGGGACAGAGCCACAGCTGTGTGGAATAATCCAACTCATGCAGGCCTAGACTGTACTTGCCCAGAGAGACTGATGAAGCTTTATGCCCCTTTCTCCCCTGCCTGGGGGAGGGGGGAGATGGAGTTGTAGGTGTGGGCAGCAATTTATGCAGTACAGGTCCAAGATGACTGCAGTAGACTTCCACTTATTCAGTCTGTGCCAGCCAAATTTACCTGCAGTTATCTGGATAGGCTGGTGCAGGGCCTGCCAACTTCCCCTCTGCTAGAGGTGGGGCTGAAGACTAGGCTAGGGTTGCAGGCCAATCTGGGTGAAAGAAACTGGTCTCTCCTGGCACTGTGATTTTCAGTCAGCCCGGTTTCCCCTCATGCTGGGGGTGGAGTCAAAATGGCAGCTACCAGCCTCCTTCTGACTTGGATAGGCTCAAACTTTATCAGTTCTTAGGGTTATACTTTAGCCAGCCAAATTTACTAATCAGTAGCTGAAATCAGTGGCCAAATGTCTCTTCCTCCCCTGTTTTTGGGAAATGGAGCTTCCAATTCCTGCCACAGAATAGCTCCTGGGGTGGTTTGCACTGTCAAAGTAGGATGATCACTGGCCTCGGCGGCATGGCCTGTAATTTCCCAGAGAGGCTGGCGCAGCTCCCCCCAGCTTCCTCCTTGCCCGAGGTGGGCCTGGGGCTTAGGCTAGAGTGGCAATCTGATCTAGATGGAAAGAAGCTGGTCCTTACCAGCACTGTGATTTTCAGTCAGCTCTGCTTCCACTCGTGTCAGGCACAGAGTTAAGATGGCGGCTACCAGCCTCCTTCTGACCTGGATAGGCTCAAACTTTACCTGTTCCTAGGCTCACACTTCACTAATCAGCAGCCGAAGCTGGTGCCCAACTGTCTCTTCCTCGCCTATTTTTGGGAAGTGGAGCTTCCAATTCCAGCCATGGAACAGCTCCCGAGGCAGCTTGTGCCTCCAGTGGAGGATGGGCACTGACCTCCACGGCGTGGAGGGCTCTACTTACAAATCTTCTCTTGCAGATGGGCAGTCTCCTCCTTCCATTGTTTCAAAAATGTTGCAGGATGCACTTCTGGTCTCCTGGAACCCCCATACAGGTGCTCTAGATAGCTCTGGGTGATTACTAACTGCCCTGTAGCAAGAGCTGATTCTATGAGCGCTTTACTGTGCCACCATCTTGCTGGTTCTATTTCTTATCTTTTAAAATTAGCCATCTTGTGTTTAATTTCCAAGAATTCTAATTTGCTTTTTCATTGAAGTCCATTCTTATTTTATTATCTCTTAGATAATAATAAGTATTTTAAACTTTTCTTTTTTTGTCTGTATTAAATCTTTTTCTCTGTAATTATTTATTAATTTTATTTTATTTTTTTGTCTTTTTCTTGGACTCCCTTTCACCCTTGGTAACTCTTGTTGAATGTTCATATTTTTATTTGGCATCTAAAAAACTGAAAACCGTATCAGAGAAGAAAATTTCTGATTTAGGAGCACAAGACAGGACTTGTGTTAAACCTAAGTTATCTGGAGTACTTTCTCCACAACAACTCTATTACTCCTATAATCTCTTGTCAGAATTTCTAACTAAGAAAGTCTTTTCATGGTTTTCTTGTGAGAGTAAAATTAGGAAGAGTTAGGAAAATTAATGAATGGGCACTTGTCATTTGTTTTGGCCTTCCAGCATCCCTTTCTATGATGGAGAAGTTTCCATCTTATGAGTCTTGCTGAGGCAAAGAATGAGTCCCTCTGTGAAAACTGAAACTCATGCAATTTGTTTTTCCAGTTGTCTGACTAGTTCTTCTACTCAAAATGAATCTTTTCCAGGTTTTGATTCAGGATTAAATAATCCAAAAGGGAAGACCTGTGTCCATAAGTGCAAAATTAACTTCCTGAAAAAAAGTGGCTCAATTGCAGATCATTGTAATGGTACCTGAATGAGGTAGCAGAATTTTCATAATGAAGTCTTGTCAGTGGCTTGGATTTGGGTGTTGTTCCTGGCAGCCTATGCACTGGTCCAGTTCTCCTGCCTTCCTGAAATTCTGTGAGCTACCCAACCCTTTGCTTCTTCTTCACTCAGGATAGGCATTATTTTTTGCTTGCATTTAAGAATAAGGTTAATACAATTGGCATAACTATTTCACAGCCTTTTATTTAATTACCAGGCTGAACTTACATGGCATACTCCTCTCAAATCTGCTGCCTTGGGGATAATTCTGTTTCCACAGTATGTACTTTGCAGTTCTCTTGCATCCCATTGTCAACCTGATATCACATGTTCTGCTTCTCTAAAAAAACTCATCATTTTTCTGGTTTCCTGGTGGCTCTCTGCCCAGCTTTCCAAAATTCTTATGTATTCCATTTTCTTTTCTATATGTTGCCATGAGATTCGATCTTGCAGGAGAAGTCAAGCATATATTCAAGGAGCCATATTGAACTGAAAGTTAACTATTTTATTTTCTGTATTTCCTTCTTGCTTCTTCTTTTAAATAATAATTGCTATATAAATAAACAAAAATTTAATATGCATATATGTGTGTGTGTACAGATATGCATATATATATGTGTATGCATATGTGTGTGTATTTCTGTGTATATCTGTGTGTGCATATATATATCCATAGACCATTTGAAGAGTTTATAACTTAGTGGTGAAGCAAATGGCCATGGTATCTCACTGATATATCCTTATCAGTGAGATGACCTTATCTCACTGATACGTAGCCCTTCATCACATATCAGGGATGGAATCAGGTTACTTTCAAGTTACAGTCTTTGCCAGTCAGCAAAGTGAACATTCCTTCTCAACTTATACCACATAACTCTCCATCTGTTTCCTCTGAAATAATTTGCAGCGTGACTGTTCTGTCTTTTGTTTGTTTTCCTAAAAACCTGTTTGAGATGGAATCAAGTAATTTCTGATGGTGGCTATCCACCATGGTGAATTTGATGTTTCCTGATTCTCAGGCCTACCAGTGAGAGCATTACCTACCTTTATACCCTAGCAAGGTCCATTTAATTTTTGAAATCATTGTGCTTGAAATGAATGAAATCTTGAATGAAATCAATCTCTTATAAATTGGCCCTTACATTACTTGTACCTAAATACATTTTGTAAACTGGACCCTTCTTCAAATGTACCTAAGTCCACTTTAAGTGGGTATACTGAAAGCTACTGAAAAGAATCTACACTTTTTAATGCTAAGTTGTCAACACATAATAGGTACCTAATCATAATCCTTATATGATTGATGTTCCCTCCCCTCCCCAAAATAACCCTCTAATACACCTGTTTTGTTTTGTTTTTTGCCTTTGCTTTTAAATTTTTGATTCTTGTGTTGGGTTTTCCAGAGGTGGGGCACATCTGCATATGTCTTTAATAGCTCAAGATACTGCCTTGATATCCTATTTCCCAGTATAGCCCTGTTTCTCTGTTTCCTTTACCTTTGCTGGTTTTATTCTGGTAAACTAACATTTTTCAGGTGCTCTATTTTCAATTGACTTTAAAGTTCCATTCTACTCTCTGAATTTGCCTGCTTCTCTTTAAACGTGAGTCAGGCTGTCAACACCACTTATTGAAGGCGTGCTGTGAAAAGATACAAAAGGAATCAAGGCAACATTTTCTTCCCTTGAAGGATATAAAACCTACTTGGTGAGACAGAACATACCCATTAAAAGCATCTAATATACCACAAAATAGCCTGAGATAAGCACATATTAATTTAGCATAACCCTTACATTCATTCAGAAAGAATTCAATGGTATTTAGTGCTATGTGAGATTAATTAGGAAACTCTAGATCACAGAGTTTTGCCTCTCAAGCCTATTGGACACCATGCTTCCTTTTATAAGAAATGTTTTATGACACTCCCTTAACTATCCTGAAATGAATTCATAGATGATAAAACCTATATAAGCACATAATTGCAAAGAAATTAATATGTTGCCTCATTGGTAATATAAAGGAAAATAAAGCAAAAATAATTTACAATCAATATATATTTCAAAATGTAACTGATCAAGCACATCTATATTGGAAAACAAAATGAAAGGGGAGGGGAGATAAGGTGGACAGAAGAGAGGGGGAAAAAAGACCCCAGCTAGCATAGAAATGGTCCCGGGGGGGGGTTCAGATCAGGCAGGCTGTCCCAGCCACCCGCCTTGAGAGAGAGAAGAACTACCTCAGTGAGGGACAGGCTAACAGGAGCCTAAGAGCCCTGGAAAGAAGGAATCCAGGAGAGATAGCTGCCAAACTGTTAGAAGCCCAACTCCCCTGAGGGGACATAGGGAAGGGAGAGACAGATAAACTTTCAGAAGCCTACAAAATCTGTGGAGTGGGTGTGGCTCAGTGGGTATGCCTCACACAACTAGTTCCCTGGTTCAATCCTTCATACTGCTTAAGAGCCAAGTTCCAGAGAGTGATCCAACAGGTTGTCAGGCATCCAGCTGGCATGTTGTGACAAGGAATTCATAGATCAAGATTTTTTTAGGTTTTTTTGATCTGTTATATTTTCTATTATTTTTTTAATTTCTAAATTTTAAAATTTTTTTATTTTTTATTCTTAATTTTATTCTCTAAAACCAGGTCCCTTACCCTGTGGAGGGTGGGCTTCAGGGTAATTGATTGATGAGCTCTGGCACCATGAGATGGAACCTAGTGACCTAAGAGGGAAGCCTGTTTTTCCTGGGTTGTTTTTTGTTTTTCATATTTTCTCTTTCTTTGATTAATATTTTTTCTTTTCCTTCTTTTTGTTTCTCCTTGGTTTCTTTATTCCTTTTCTTTCTTTAATTTTTCCCTCTTCCATTGTTTTTCTTACATTCCACATTTTCTTGTTTGGTCTTCATTTTTTCTCTCTTCTTTCTCATTTTTCCCAACTTTTGTATTATTCTATCTTTTCTCCTGGTTTCATTTTTCTTCTTGTTTCATTTCTTTATTCCACCTTTTTATTATTAAACCTTAGTATTTTTTAAGATTTTTCACTCTTATTTCTTATTTTTTTCCTGGTTCTTTTATACTACCTTTTCTATCTTCTTCTTTTTATTATTACTATTTTTCTTTTCCTCTTTCTATCTTTCCTTTTCTATGGTCTTAAAATTTTTTCAGGGAAACACAGACAACTACAAGGATATAGAATAACTGGAACCAAATGTCAAAGAGGAAACTTAACACAATACAAACCAAAATAAAACCCTAGAGTAGAAAAACAAGCTAACCATCTAAATAAGCCCATCAGGATAAACAGATGCCTAGACACCAGCAGAAATTTACAAGTCATATTAAGATACAGGAAGAGACATGGCCCAGTCTAATGAACAAACTAAAAAAATAAAATAAAACAGGAAAAGATGCAGAATGTGTAACAACTAATCAAGGATATTCAAATAAATATGAATCAACTTAATGAAATGAAGGAAGAGATAAGGGATAGTAAGAAGACACTGGGGGGACATAGAGAAAAAATTGTAAACATACATAAAAAGATAATAGATCTGATGGTGATGAATGGCACAATGCAAGAAATCAAAAATACTCTAGAAAGACATAACAGTAGATTTGAACAGGCAGAGGAAAGAATTAGTTATGTTGAAGATAGTACATCTGAAATCACAAAGATAGTGGACAGATAGACAAAAAGAAAAATATTCAGCAAGAAATTAATGATAATGAGAAATGCACAAATGTATGTATTTTAGGCATCCCAGAGGGAGAAGAGAAAGGGGAAAGAAGGAGTATTGGAGTAAATACTGGCTGAAAATTTCCCAACTCTTTTGAAGGACATGGATGTACATGTCCAGGAAGTGCAGTTCACTCTAAACAGTATAAATCCTAACAGGCTTACCCCTAGACATATACTTATCAAATTGTCCAATGCTCAAGACAAAGAGAGAATACTGAAAGCAGGAAGAGAAAAGAGATCCATCACATACAAGGGAGGCACGATAAGATTAAGTGCTGATTTCTCATCTGAAACCATGGAGGCAAGAAGGCAGTGGTATGATATAGTTAAGGACCTAAAAGAAAAAACTGCCAGCAAAGAATTCTGTATCCAGGAAAGCTGGCATTCAAAAATGAAGAAGAGTTCAAAATATTCACAGACAAACAGAAATAAAAAGAATATGTCAACAAGAAACCTGCTTTTCAAGAAATACTAAATGGAGTTCTGCAGGTTGAAAGGAAAAACAAGAGAAAGAGAGGGTTGGAGGAGAGTGTAGAGAGGAAAATTACTAGAAAGAATAACTACAAAGATAAAAAGAGAAATAAAAACAAAATATGACATATACAAACCTAAAGAAAAAATGGCTAATGTAAGTGCTGCCTTGAAACACTGAATGCTAATGGATTAAACTCTCCAATCAAAAGAAACAGATTAACAGAATGGATAAGGAAATATGACCTATCTATACTCTGTTAATAAGAAACTCACCTTAAAACCCAGGGATGCAAGGAGGTTGCAAGTGAATGGTTGGAAAATGATTTTACATGCAAACAATTGCAAAAAAGGAAAGAATAGCTAAACTAATATTGGACAAAATAGACTTTAAATGAAAAACTATTGTTAGAAACAAAGAAGGGCACTATATATTAATAAAATGAAGGAGAAAGAATATCATAAACATTTATGAACTTAACCAGAATGCTCCAAAATACATGAGACAAACATTAGAAAAACTAAGGGGAGAAATAGATGTACCTGCAATTAGATTGGGGGACTTTAATACACCATTATCACCATTAGACAGAACATCTTGACAGAGGGTCAATAAAGAAGCAGAGACCTTGAATGATACATTAGAGGATCTAGACCTAATAGACATAAACAGGACATTGCACTCAAATACAGTAGGATATACATTCTTCTCAAGTGTACATGGATCAATCTCCAGGATAAACCACAGTCTAGGCCACCAAACAAGCATCAATGAATTCAGAAAGATCACAATTATACTAAGTAATTTCAAAGATCACAATGGACTGAAGCTGGAAATCAGTAAGGGGCAGAGAAACAGAAAGGCACAAAGATATGGAAGTTAAACAACACACTCTTAGATAATCAGTGGGTCAAAGAGAAAATTGCAAAAGAAATCAATAACTATCGAAACAAATGAAAATGAGAGTACAACATATCAAAACCCATGGGACATTGCAAAGGCAGGGCTGAGAGGGAAATTTATAGCCATAAATGCTTATATTAAAAAAGAAAAAAAAACAGCTAAAATCAACACACCTAGAGGAATTAGAAAAAGAACAACAAACTAATCCCAAAGCAAGTAGAAAGATGGAAATAACAAAGATTAGAGCAGAGCTAAATGAAATTGAAAATAAGAAAGCACTAGAAAAAATAAACAAAACCAAAAGTTCTTCGAGAAGATTAATAAAATTGACAAACCTTTAGCTAGACTAACAAATAAAAGAGAAAAGATGCAAATGCATAAAATAAGAACTGAGGAAGGGGATATCACCACTGACCCCACAGAAATGAAGAGTATCATTAGAGGATGCTTTGTAAAATTGAATGCCAACAAAATGGATAACTTAAATGAAATGGACAAATTTCTAGAAACACACAAGCAGCCTACATTGATGAAAGAAGAAACTGATGAACTCAACAGATCAGTCACAAGTAACAAGATTGAATCAGTCATCAAAAACCTCCCAAATAAGAACAGCCCAGGACCAGATGGCTTCATAAGTGAATTCTACCAAGCATTTCAAAAAGAACTAACACCATTCCTGCTTAAACTCTTTGGGTTTCATCCTTTGTATTCAAGATGGTTCAACATAAGAAAATCAATCAATGTAATACACCACATTAAGATCTGGAACAAGACAAAGATACCCACTGTCATCACTCTTATTTAACATTGTGTTAAAAGTACTTGTTTGAGCACTTAGGCAAGAAAAAGTAATAAAAGGCATCCACATTGGAGAGGAAGAAGTGAAAATCTCACTATTTGCAGAAGACATGATCCTATACGTAGAAAGCCCTAAAAAATCTACAACAAAGCTTCTACAGCTGAAAAACAAGTTCAGTAAAGTAGCAGGATATAAGATCAATGCGCAAAAATCAGTAGCATTTCTGTACACCAATAATGAGCAATCTGAGGAGAAAGACTAAACATCATTAAGATGTCTGTCCTACCCAAACTGATTTACTAAATCTGTAACACAATCCCAATATAAATTACAGCAGCATTTTTTACTGAATTGTATAAGCCAGTTATGAAATTTATTTGGAAGGGCAAGGAGCCACAAATAGCCAAAAACATATTGAAAAAAGAAAAATGAAATTGGAGGAATCATGCTACCTGACTTTAAAGCATACTACAAAACAACAGTGGTCAAAAATGCATGGTATTGGCACAAGGATAGACATACTGAACAATGGAACCAAACTGAGTGTTCTGCTATAGATCCTCGCATACATGGTCAACTGTTATTTGACAAGGTCACCAAACCCAATCAACTGGGACAGAATGGCCTCTTCAACAAATGGTGCTTGGAGAACTTGACATCTATATCTAAAAGAATGAGAGAGGATCACCATCTCATGCCATATACAAAAGTTAACTCAAGATGGTTTAAAGTATGAATATAAGAGCAAAGATCATTAAGCTCCATAGAAGATAACATAGGGAAACATCTATGAGATCTTGTAATAGGAAATGGTTTCATTAATTGTATACCACAAATGCAAGCAACAAGAGAAAAAAATAGATAAATGGGACCTCCTCAAAATGAAAAACTTTTGTGCTTCAAAGGAGTTTTGTCAAGAAAGTGAAAAGGCAGCCTACTCGATGGGAGAAAATATTTGGTAACCATTTATCCAATAAGGGCCTAATATCCAGCATATATAAGGAAATCCTACATCTCAAAAATAAAAATACAAACAATCCATTTGAAAAATGGACAAGAGATTTGAATAGACTCTTTTCCAAAGAAAAATACAAATGGCTAAAAAGCACATGAAAAGGTGCTCAATATCCATTACGGAAATGCAAATCAAAACTACAATGAGATATCATTTCATACCTATTAGACTGGCCACTATTAAAAACTTTTGGAGAAAGAAAACTTTTGGAGAGGATGTAGAGTGATAGAAATACTTATTCACTATTGGTGGGAAAGTAGAATAGTTCAACCCCTGTGGAAAACTGTTTGGTGCTTCCTCAGGAAGCGAGCTATAGAACTGCCATATGATCCAGCAATCCCACTGCTGGGTATATACCAGGAAGAATTGAAAGCAGGACCATGAACAGACATATGCACACCAATGTTCATAGCAGCATTATTCACTATTGCCACAAGTTGGAAATAGCCTAAATGTCCATCAAGAGATGAATAGATAAGCAAATTGTGGTGTATGCATACAGTGGAATATTACTCAGCTGTAAGAAGGAATGCAGTATTGACACATGGGATAACATGGATAAATCCTGAAGACCTTATGTTGAGTGAAGTAAGCCAGTCACTGAAGGACAAATATTACATGATCTCACTAATATGACTTAAGCAATTAGGAGACAGAAAGAGATAGAGTGTGGTGAGCTGATGCTCAACATTGTCAAGACCTATGATAAGGTGGAAGGGGGGTGGTTGAGTAGTGGATGGGGGTGATGTTGGTGCAGGGATGTGAGGGGGATCGATGGTGCTGGAGTGTGAGGGGGAATAGGGTGAGGCAGTTGGGCTGGCCTGTCCATGGACCTGGGCAGAGGGCTGGTGGAAGGAACAGGTGAACTCTGGGGATTTTTAGTTCTTCGGTTAAAACTATAATGAAGGGAATGTTCTTTTGGCAAATATGGCAGGGAAGGGTAGTGGTGCAGGGCGTCAGGGGTGGGGGGACATGTGGGATAAGGCGCACCTGGGGCATGCTTCTATGGAATATGAAAATGCTGATCTTGTCATAGTGCATTATCTCAGTGGATGGAGACCCATATAATAAACAAAAAAATATTAAACTCCCATCCTGGGGAGTCCTGCTATGTTCTCAATTAAAGTGGCAAGAATCGCTTGAGAACATAGGCAGTGCCTAAAAAAAGAAAACAGACCAATATGTCAAACCCTCAATATTAATGCACGTAACTATGTACCCTTTTCTTCAAAAATTGAAACTTAGTGGTTAATGTAGATTCCAAAGGGAGGGGGAGGAAGGAATAGAATAGATGGAATATAGGGCATTTTTAGGGCGTTGGAATTGTTCTGCATGATCTCGCATGACAGATAACAGGCCATTATAAATTTTGTCAAAACCTATAAAAGTGTACAGTGCAAAATGTAATACATAATGTAAACCACTGGCCATGATTAGTAGCAATGCTTCAATATTTGTTCATCGATTGTTAACAAATGTACCATACTCATGTAAGACATTATCAATAGGGGAAAATGTGAGAAGGGAAGGGGGCGGGATATAGGTGAATTCCCTATATTTTCTATGTGACTTTTTTGTAACTTAAAGCTTCTTTGAAAATAAAACAAAAAAAATTAAGATACTGGGGGAACATACAGAAGAATTTGTCACTTTACATATAAGATAACATATCTTATGGTGATGAAAGACACAATGTATTTGTTTTTTATTATTATTTTAGTTTTTATTACTTTATTCATTTATTTTTTGGTTTTGTTTTTGGGGAGGTTTTGGGTTGCAGAAGGATCGTAACTATGGCAGGGAATGATCACTGGTG
The DNA here is from genome assembly GCA_029593785.1 of Cabassous unicinctus. Lineage (NCBI taxonomy): Eukaryota > Metazoa > Chordata > Mammalia > Cingulata > Chlamyphoridae > Cabassous > Cabassous unicinctus. The sequence continues at coordinate 11,181 of JAQZBX010013066.1, read as the reverse complement.
CAGGCTGTCATGATGAGGGATGTGTGGGGAGGGGTGCACCTGGGGCATGCCTCTATGGAATATGAATATGTTCTAGTGGTCATAGGATATTGTCTCAGTGGGTGGAGACCCACAAAATATCCAAAAGAAAATTCAATTCCCATCCTGGGAAGTCCTGCTACATTCTCTAATAGAGCAGCAAGAATCCCGAGAGTACATGGGCACTGCCTAGCAAAGGAGGACAAACCAATACACCAGGCCCTTGATAACGATGGTTATGAACCTTTCTCCTGTGAAATTGAAACTTTGCCTAAGAGTTACCTCCTGAGAGCCTCCTTGTTGCTCAAATGTGACCTCTCTCTTAGCTGAACTCAGCATATAAACTCACTACCTTCCCTCTGGTGTGGGATGAGCCTCCCTGGAACCAAGGGATTATTACCAAGCCCAACTAGCAATGCATTTGGAAAAAGACCTTGACCAAAAGGAAGAAATATTAAATACAAATGAGTTTTTATGGCTAAGAGATTTCAAAGTGAGTCAGGAGGTCATTCCAGAGGTTGCGCTTATACACATCTCAAGAGGATCTCATTGCCTGCAACAGTAAACACTGCCTCAAACAGTGAGGCTCCTGAGGGCTAGAGACATCTGGACAGTATAGGCAGGGCAGACAATCTCAGGAATTTGGCACCCGGTCAGTGGGCCTTACCTTGGAATATATGTTCCCCAAAATAACAGAGTTAGACTCATTTATAATTTCCCTACCTATGGCTCTTCTGCCCCTTTTATTTGAACCAATAATTAGCACAATATTCGTTAAATATATGTACCAGAAACTTAAATCTTCTGGCTGTTTATGTGCTGGTTGTGCAGAGTTGCAGTCAACACCCACTCTCCAGTTCATCACACTTTCCCAGGACAACTAACAAAATGATGATGATGGACAATGCTCATCCCCCCAAAAAACAAAGAGTATCTACAACTGCAAGCAAGACAGTTCCATCTCTGCCTCATGAGATCTAAGCCCCCTCTCAATCAGAAACAGAATGGGCATCACTATCCCCAAATCCTCAAGACTGAGGAATCAACAAATATGTAGTGTGACTGTAACTATGAACTAATGTTGATTTATTATTATTCTCACAATGGAAGAACTTGTAACATTGATATAAAGACAGTGGCAATCCAAGGTTCTGAGGGGAAGGAGAGGGAAGAATAGGTTTAACATGAGGCCTTTTGGGGACATTGGAATTGTTCTGAATGACATTGCAATGATGGACACCAGCCATTATACATTTTGTGAAAACCTATAAAAATGTGCAGTGCAAAGTGTAAACTGTAATATAAACTATAGACCATGGTTAGTAGCAATGCTTCAATATGTGTTCATCAATCATAACAAATGTACCACACTAATCAAAGATGTTGCTAATGAGGAGAAGTGTGGGTGGGGGAGGGGGGAGGGTATATGGGAATTCCACTATATTTTCAATGTATCTTTTATGTAATCTAAATCTTCTTTAAAAATAAAATTTTTTAAAAAGTGAAAAAAAACCCACAAAGATAATAAATTTGAAGCTGGAGAAAGCACATTACAGTTAATGCATGATGTGCAAAAAAATTATAGTATCATCTAACATAGAATAGCTTTCATTTATGAGGCTTACAAGCCAATTATATACTTGAGGGATCATTGGTAGACACTGGGAGTTTGAAGGTACCGTTGTGATCATTGTCTAGATACCACAAACTCAAACACTTTTAAGATCAGGAAGATAATGAAGACGAATAGTTCTGATACAATAGGGAGTAGTGGGGAGGGTATCAAACCAGAACATGTATGGAAGGCAGCTGTCACTCAGTTCCAGGATACCAGGCAATTACTCATATGATCATGCCAGTACAATATTAGTAGATATTCTGACTTTAAAAAAAAAAAACAGAAATTCAATTTTTATCAAATAATTTACCTATTACTCAGTTATCCTTACAAGTATTTTAGAATTTGTATCAAATAATTTGTTAAAAGCTAGATACAGTGTGTTTCTTCACCTTGCCCTAGTTTTTAGAATGCATCAAAAATTGATTGATAGTGACTATACAAAACAGAGATTTTTAAAAATTGCTGGATCATCTCTCACTAATTCCTCGTCTGTGACAGGTGGCAATAAAAAAAGACTGGCTGTTCCACCTAGAGTGATCACCACACCCTTAATGACTGGAGATATGAAACCACATGCTCTATGAATCATGAAAGATTAGGTCTTGGCCTAATCTACCACTAATTAGGCACATTACTTTCAGCATTTTCAATTAAACTTCTGTGCCTACTCTGTAAAATGGAACTTACAATTACTAATCTATATTCCTCACTTGGTTGCTATAAAAATCAAATCATATGATGCACAGCAAACATACTGAATCCCCGTACAAATGCAGTACAGTGAGAATATCACTGGACCGGCAACTTGGGGATCTCATTGATGAGTAGTTTTCTAACCTGTGAAACGAAAAGGCTGATCTAGAGCAGTGTTCTCCAGTAGAAATATAATGTGATCCATACACATAACTTTAAACTTTTTAGGATCCACATTGAAAAGGGAACAAGGAACAGATAAATTAATTTAATAATATAATTTATTCAACACAAAGTACACAAAATACTATTATTTTATCACATAATCAATGTAAAAATTATGATTGAGATATTTTACATTATTTTGCATACTAAACTTTTGATATCCAATGTGTATTTTATACTTACAGTACACCTGAATTTGGATAAGTCATATTTCAAGTGCTTGATAGCCACATATGGTAGAGGCTAATGTAGTGGACAACAAAGAACAATACAACAAGGTCTCCTTCAGCTCTTAACTTGGAAACCTGTCTCTCATTATATATTTCAGCATGCCTCAATCTTTTCAAATGCCTAAAACTTAAATCTACATAATAACAATTTAAATAAGGCCTTAAACATTTTTTTATAAATCAGGAGTCAAAAAAGTCTAACAAAATCATTCTCTTCTAGTTGCATAGTAAGAGAAGATACCAAGAATTATAATGTATAAACAATGCCCTGTGATATATTTAAAACTGACATTGTTGAAATTAAAATTTTATTCAAAGAAAACCTCTTCAGCCTTTTCATTGTTTAGAAGGGGCATATGCAATTTCACTCATACAAGTTACTAGCTATATTTGTTGTCAACTTAATGTCAGACATATAATTGCATTTTGAAATCATCAATCTGTATCCAGGAGATATCCATGCCACTGGCATAAAGAATTTTCTTAGTGCAGATAAATCTATCTACATGGTGGTGAAGTAAAAAAAGATGCATGGAAAAACTTCACACATTTTTTTTCAGGTATCCTGAAATACTGTCTTCCTTTTTGAAGATCTTATGAGCATGTCTTACAGGACACAATGGGATCTCACCAGATTCCTTAGCTTACAGAAACTCAACCTTCAGAAGGGAAGGGAATTAGTCATTAACTCAGCACTTAGCTTTCAGCTGGAAAGTAAGATCGAACCTTCTGATACCTGGAAGCACTATTTCCAGACTTTCCCCCTTGGCCTTTTTTAGGGCAAATTCTTAAATCTATAAGCATTATATTTGTCTTATTAACAAGGCTCTAAACTCAGCTTGTCATGCATAGAATGCTGCAAGACCCCAGCTTTGCAACCATCCAGAAGTCACCATCCATGTTTTATTCTGTGGAGTGTGCTGCCATGAGGGGTGTAGCTTGGTGTTGGCCCTTAGTTTTTGCCCTATGTTTCTCCCAAGAAACGGTTAAACATATCTCCCATTTAAACATATCTTAACTTATGATTCATCAACCCAAGTTATTCATTTTATCATTCCTGACTCCTATACATATTTTCCTGTAAATCTTCTATATATATATATCCACATTTTGCATTTCCTATTTCTCCATTCTAAAAGTCCTAACTTTTTAATTATTTTAGCAAAGAGGCTCCCACTCAGCATCCCCTGCAGTTGTTTAAAGTGACAATGAAACCTCTTCTGCTCTTTTCCTTGCAGATGCTGTGTGAAATATAAATATCAGAAAATAAAATAGCTGGAAGTAAATTATCCCTAAAATTACACTTCCTGGCTAATCACATATTTGCAAATTTTATTACATTGCTTCTATGACAAGTGAAGCAATCTTGTAAAAGTTTATTATCTGCATTCTACCAATGAAAACATGAAAGTTTATCATAATTATTAGCATTATTAAAATTAGAATATTATTTAATTGTATAAGTTGGATGTTTTCTTTATATAGCTGCTCTAAAATATGATCAAAAGTGGAGTGTGTGAGTGTTTGGGCATAGTCTGCCTTTATCCTGAGAAACCATAATTAATTTAAAGTTGAAAATCTAACCCAACATTACACTAGAAATAGCAGCAAAGTCAAAGGTCTAGGATTAGATCTAAAATTGTTCTTAAGAATGTCTCACTTCCTTAAATGTAAAAATTCTTCACTATGCATGTGTACAAGAAAGCAGACACAAGAACATAAAAAGAAGAGACATAATACTCAAGCAAGTGATTTCAGGGTGGTGTTTGGAAGCATTTTCTTCATCCTTAAATACATTTGCTCCTAAAGAGGAATAACAAGGCAGCATTTGCAGAAACAGACCCTTGCTTACATATTTTCACAGTGTTGATATTGTCCCAGGAAGGTCAAAAGATGTGTGGCCACTGCATAAGAAGAATTAAGAGACTTACAACAAAAAGAAAGTAAGAAGTGTCTGGGTGGCACTTAGAAAATAAATGATGGTTAGTTCTTTCCTTCATGTTCCAGGAAGTTAAACATCAACATTTTCTTCCTACACTGCTTCTTTTAAGAAGCATAAAGTGAAATCTGCCTTCTTAGAGAAGCTTCTGATTGCAAAAGGACCAGCTTTTATGACGTAGAAAAGAGATGGGCAGAAAGAGAAAACACAATGACTTAGAATAATGACCAGAATCCTCAGTGCAGGGTCCAGTCCCTGCTTGTGCTGGTTCCAGACAACCTTCCTGGCTTCAGGTTACACTGTCCACTCCTTGCCGCCCTTTTCGTTCCTAGAGCTCACCATGCAGGAATCACACCTGCTGTCCGGCTGTGCTGGAGTGGCGTGCTCCTCTCACACCCACCGCACAGACTGCCTGCTGAGTTCTGACTCATTCTCCAGATTTTAGTTCAACTCTCTTCCTCAGAGAAACTTCTCTGACTCCAAGGTTTTGAGAGGTTTCTTTATTATACACATTCACAGAACTGTGTTTTTTTCCTTCAGTAAATTTATAAAACGTGTTATTATATGTTTGTTTTGTGGTCATGTTTCTAATGGCTGATTTCCCAATGTACTGTAAGTTCCAGGAAAGCAGAATTTCTGTTTTTCTCACCGTTGTATTTCCAATGCTGAGCTTTGCCTTGTACATTAACAGATATTCAACAAATACCTGTGAATGCTTGAATAATTAAGTCTTAATAGCTTTTAAACTGTAATATATCCATATGTGGCACATCAGTGAATGGCATTTGAAAGAAAACCAATCAATACTATGTATAATTATACTGACACCCCATCTGTATGCAACAGTACATGATGTCCTCTTCTTTAGGTTCTGTTACCAAGAAAAACAACTATATAAAGGTAAATGTAGACCCATACCTTATCAAGATGAAGCTAATAATAGATTTGGAGTTAATACTCACTTTCCTTTACTACCGAAAGTAATAGATTATTTCTATTGCACCTATAACCTATGTTATAAAAATGTTTAAATGACACAAAGACTTATGAAAAACCAGGGCAAAAAAAATGCCTAATTTAAATTCCAGTAGGGGCTTAGCTTAACTCCAAGTTTTCCTTCACTACTGAGAATTTATCAAGAAAACTTTAAAAAGAGCTGTTGAGTGTAGAATATATGTTCTGACTAGTTTTTTTCTCTCAGGTCCTGTGAAGAACCCTCTGAGGACAGTGGGCAAGGTAAACTTTTCTTTCTTTGATTCAATGAGCTCTCACAATTGCCAGAGGTACCTTGCCAAAAGCAGGTGCTCTGAGCTTAGTGCACAAAGGTAAAGATGAGCCCTTTAGTACCAGGGCAACAGTCCAGATCAAAATTGATGCCACTGACTAAAAAACCAACAACGAGGATTTGACACATACTTATTGAACATTGTCTGGGGTTTACACAATAGTCACTGATAAAGTTCAGGTGAGAGATGCTCCAGAGCCAGCTCAAATATGGGGAACTTTGTGGTCACCTAGCAGAAATAGAGCCAGATACAGAGGCAGGTCAGAAACTGATTCAGAAAATGTAATCAAATGTCAACAAATAATAAAAATAGCCAATATGAGTATCAAACCTAGAAGAGCTGGACTTCTTAGAAGAGAAGTGAGGTTCAACATTGGAAAGGCCAGAAATGACCAGAGAACAAGAATAGTACACTAAACGCTAAGTGGAGTGGACTGTACAACTGCCCCCTTCCATGCAAGAAGACTATACGTCCCAACAGGCTGCCACGCGCTTTCAGCATCTCTCTTTAAGTAGCATTTACTTCCTTGTCAGGCTGAGCCATTTGACTCGGTTTGGACCACGAAATGTGAACAGAAGAGACATTTACCCATTCTAAGATCAGGCTTTACAAACCATTTCATCATCTGCTAACTCTCTTGCTCTTTTCTCTCTACCACAAAATTAGTCAAAAGTAAGAGCTGCCTCTTCAGCCTGGATTTGGGAATGAAGAACACACAAGGGTCACAACTGACTTGTGACCACTGTAGCCACTGTAGTCAACAAGTACCATTAGCAAAAGACATAATTTTATTATAAGTCAGTGGGATTTGGAGATTATTTGTTACCACATTCTTACCAACTAAAAACAAACTGATACATGAAGTATATCCACCAGGATTTCCTATGTATAATCTGGAGAACTTCACCAAGTCAACGTTGGAATCTTAAAGAAGTCAGGTACCCAAATACATGAGTATTTGCTATGAGCAAAGCTTTGTGCTGAGAGCCACAGCAAAGGTGACAGTTTTTGCTTTTAGAACATTTACATTCCATTTTAGAGAACTTCTATGACTTCACCAGGCTATAAATGAGGACTATTCAAAATAATGGGGAAAAAAACACCAGAAGACTTTAGGACTCACTCTTTCCATGGTGAAACCATCAAAAGATGTTTCATAGAAAAATTAGAATTTGATTTGACCTCTGAAGGAAGTCAGGATCACCTCCTGTGGGTGAATCAGGGAGACAGTCACATTCCTGTAAGTGTAAACATACAAGCAAATGTACAACATAGGAGAGAAACACAGGAAGGAAGCACATAGCAGGGAAGCAGAGTGTAGCAAGCATGTGTAGAGTGGAGCATTCAAATAAGAGAGAAGATCAACATTAAAACAGAAGGCCAAACTAAATCAGGAGGAGCCTTGAATGCCCATCTATAAAGCACCAACACTGAGTTTTCCCAATTAATTATCACTGATACCTGGAATTGGCACCAACAAGTGATCATTTGAATCCCCTACAATACATCTGAACATAAGTCTTTTCCTTCTATTGCAATTATCTTACCTTCACTCTGAAAAACATATTAGAAGAAAAAAAATAGTTTGTAACTCTGCAACACAAAAAGTACTCATTAAATATTTTGGCCACAATTTCTAAAGCTAAATGTATTTTGCTACATGGAATATTCAATGAATGTTAAGACAATATTGAAATGTTAATTTAAGTTTAGTACTTCTTGTGTTATTTTTATTTCAGGTCACATTCTCAATATTTCATTAACATTCTAGTTATATGTAGTGTATTTGGATAAACACTAGTACGAGGTGTTACATTACTATGAATTTTCATGCATTTCTCCTATTTAGAAAATCATGAGACTGATGCTAAAATGTTAGCTTGGAAATAACAGATTGGAAGTTTTATACTAGATGGGAGTACTTGGAAGACTGATTCAAAACCATTTTAGAATCAATCTTGTCTACACATGTAGTATTAAATGAAGAACAAAAGCAATTTTCTAAATAATTCAGGCAAATGGTTTTTTCCTCCTGCATTTAAAGTGTTTTTTGTTTATTTGTTTGGTTGGTTGGCCATATTTGCACTTGTATTAATCAGCCAAAGGGCTGCTGATGCAAAATACCAGAAATATGTTGGCTTTTAAAAAGGGTATTTATTTGGAGTAGAAGCTGACAGTTACCAGGCCGTAAAGCATAAGTTGCCTCACCAAAGTCTGTTGCCACGTGTTGGAGCAAGATGGCTGCTGAGGTCTGCAAAGGTTCAGGCTTCTACTTCCTCTTAAGGCTCTGAGTACCAGCTTCTTCCAATACCAGCTCTAGGCTGGGTTAAGTTTCATCTCTCTCCCAGGGCTCATTTCTTTCCAGACTCAGCTGCTCTGCTTTCTCCACAAGGCCAACTGTAAACTATCAGGCAAAAAGCTCATCTCTCTTGCCAGGGCCTCTGCCGTATCTAACGGAGCCTTCTCTCTTTCCTCATGCATCTGCTTCTCTGTGTATTTACTTCCCAGGGCTCCAACATTAAAACTCTACCAACTCTTCTGCCGTTTAGTTTTCTCTGTGAGTCCCTGCCCAATCAAAGCCTTAATCACAATTCAATCAAGTAAAAGTGAAACCTCTGAATCCGATACAATCTAATATGCCCAGAGGAACAGACCAGTTCCCAAACATAATCCAATATCTATTTTTGGAATTCATAAACAATATCAAACTGCTACAGCATTTAAGTAACATTTAGTCCTGATGCTACCAAAGGTATTAATTTTTTTTCTTTACTTTGCATTAGATATATAGACACAATATCTATGCTAATTATATTTATGTGTAGGATAGGAAAACTTATAAATGTAATCCTAATATTTTTAAGAGGGCTCCTATTGTTATACCCATATTACGATGTCAAAGGAAAAAAGATGTTGTTCAAATTAAACTATATTTACAGAGGGCCAATTTCTCAGTAAAGTCAATTCAACAAATAGAAGACTTTACCAGGTAAACAGAACTACACCAGGTGCTGTGTCCAGACTGAAATGAGAGGCATTTAATATCTAGTTAAGGGGCAAAGCCTTAGAAGCGCAAGTCAAGTTAAAAATAGCTTTCTCAAGCAAAATCCAAGTGTGATCACGTCACTCTCTTATTTAAATCCTTTTAATAAACTTCCACTGTTCTACCTACCCAGCTTCACACCTAGTCACTCCTGGGACTGGAGTTTTGTTTTTTTTTTAATTTTCTACATGTACAATCATATATCATTCCCTAATAGTAAGAGTTTTATTTTTCCTTGTTAATTGTTATACATTTTATTTCTTTTGCTTTCTGCACTGCATTATTTTTTAATTATAATGTGTAATGATAATACAGATAATTGAAAAAGACAAATAGAGAACTTAACAAATTATAAAAATAAAAATTCCTGTAACCCTACCACAGTCTTACTGACATTGCGGAAGCTCCCGAGTGCTCCTTTTGGATCATAATGCCTTCCTACCCCCAAGGTAACCATATTATTGAATATTATGAAATTCACTTCTTTGCTTTCCTTTTACTATATAATCGTTCAACTTGAAATTATGTGGTTTAATCATTTTCCTGTTTTAGAAATGTATGTAATGGAGTCGTAGAATAGATATTCTTTTATATTTGGCTTCTTTCACTCAGTAGTATGCCTTTAAGGTTTATTCATTTCATTGCCTGTATCTGTATATACTGAGGTCTAGTATTTCCTTGGTTAAATATACAAAGTTTGTTTTACCCATTGTAATGCTGATGGACATTTGGATATTTTCTGTTTGAGGCTAGAATGAGCAGCCTTATGATGAACATTCCTGTCCACATTTTCTAGTGTAGTTGAGCACACATAGGGATGGACTTGCTAGATCATATAATATACATATTTTCAGCATATTCTAGATACTGTCAAGTTGCTTTCAAAGTGGCCATACCATTTCATACCCCCACCATCAAGTTATGAGAGCTCTTGTTACTCCGTATATTCATCAATATTTGATGTTTTCAACTTTACAATTTTGCCAATCTTGTAGTTGTGGAGTAAGATTTAGGTTTTTGTTTTTATTTTACATTTTTAGTTTTTCTTCCCTAGTAATTATACCTTTTATTCCCCTGCAATATTGGAAGTAAATGGTGATAGTTTGAATATCATCTTCACATTTGACACTGGAGCTTGAATTCTATGGAGTAGGCAATTGGAAAGGAAGTATGAAAGTAAAACAGAGAAGAGCAAGAACAAACTGGAATCCACAAGTGTGAGCTGGAGTCCCCAAGGGCAGATTGAAACTTCTGTCAAGCTCACCTTTGCCAGTACTATCTTTGATAGAATTGGTGTCCTAGAGAAGCCAGAGTCCTTCATCACATTGCTAAACACATACTACCTGTTTTAGGAATCAGAGAAGCTGAAGGAGGATCCAAGGAAAAGTGTTGCAGTTTCAAGTTTGGTCACTGCCTCAAGCCAATGAGGTAGGCCATGAGATAAGGAAAATATTTATGAAGCTTCTGCTTCATGTCTGCCTTCCAAATCCCCCACAGGAATCTCTCTTGTGGACCACCCTGAGCAGAAACTTATTGAAAAGGAATTCTTGGAAATGTAGCTTGGCCTAGCCAAGTCAACACATTATAAAGCCACCACAACTAATTTATAAGATTCCATGTTTACCATAGTTTGGAAGTTATACACACTTTTACAGTCTTTTTGTGGTTTCCCTAAAGATTAGGGTGTGTCCAATATTTTAAAAGGCTAACAATAAGTTGTAGTTTCATTGTAGTCTCAATATATTCTCCATTCTTTAACTCCATTTTATTCCTTTCTGACATATATCTATTGCTGTGGTGTATTTAATTCTCTTTATATTAGAACTTACAAGTCAGTCAGGGTTCATTTAGATTTAACTACAATTTGCCATTTTATTTCTCTTCATTGTTCCTGGATCTCCAAGCTTCTATCTGGGATCATTTTCCTTCTGTCTAAAGAACACTTTTTATCTTTATTTTTATTTTGTTTCGTTTTGTCTTTAAAAGAACACTTTTTAGTATTTCTTTCAATGTGAGTTTGCCAAGGGTGATTTTTTTTTCTTGTGGTTTTTGTTGTTAATATCTTTGTTGTTTCATTCTCAAAAGAAATATATATATATATATATATATATATATTCTTTTTTTTT
>JAQZBX010013065.1:0-40355 GCA_029593785.1 Cabassous unicinctus | reverse complement strand
AAAGGCAGAATTTGAAATTGCCCAGCTTAGAATTTTATCTGAGTAGGTTTCCAAGATAAATGTGGAAAGTACAGCCTGGTTACACATTAAAGATTATAGTAAAATGCAAGAGGAGAAGTGTAAGCTAAGAACTGAACTCCAGGGTACAAAGAAATGAGAAATTGATGGTTTGAAAAATTCTGAGCTTCCAGAAAGCAAGTTCTCAAAGTGTAGTGCTCCATATAAAGATTTAACTGAACATGGATCCAGACAGCCAATTCAGTGCAAGTCAGAATTGGAAATGCAGTTATCCCCAAAGGATTTGTGGAAAGATCTTTTGTCTGATGGCTGGAACCTCTATGCAGTATATACAATACTGACAAGCTTTTTTTCAAGAGCTCTATGAACAGAAAAACTGGCAGCCTGGACTATAAGGGACAGAGGAGGAACAGATTAAAGGAAAACTCATTTCAAAGGCACAAACTTGTAGGATGATGTCTGGACCAAGGATATCTTCTCAAGCTAAATGAGCAAAACTGCTGGTGTTTTGAAAGGGTGAGTATGCCCCAGCATATGGACAAGACAGGGCTTCACACTTGTTCAGGAAAAGTGTTACCACCAAAGTTTTCTCAGATGACTGGGGGATTGAGGAGATTCTGGGTGTCACTGCAATGCTTGATGAGATGAGAGTCTAGAGCCTGGCCATCATCCTGTTGCTTGGTAAGAGTAGAACATTTACCCCAGTATTCAAGGTGAGCAATGCTTGTGTCACTATGCCTTGATTTGGGCATTCTCATGGCTTCAAATTGAAAGTCAATAATTTCCAGTTTTTGAAAGCAAAACCATTTCACAGAATGTTCTATAAGCAGTCTAGGAAATTAAATACTGCTATTCAAATTATATTTGAAAATGTGCTTTATGATTTTTCAAGAATTTTATTTTTTGGTTATTTAAACTTTCATAATTGTGATTAAATGTATTGTTTATCTTTAAGCAATAGAATTATAAAATTTGTTTTCTTTTGAAATTTATATTAAGATTCTTTCTGTAAGATACTATCTGGTTATTTTCCCTAATATTTTTTGAATGTTTAAAATAAATGTCAACCTCTATTTTAAGAGTAAAATATTTTGGTAATTAAAAAGTATTTAATCGAATCTTCAATATATTTATGTCTTATAAAAAGCTTTCATTATATTTATACTTTCTCAATTTATTTGTAAAATTGTGCCTTATCATACATCAATAACAAATAAAATTACTTAATTTCTTTTGTTCTAAAATAAAAAAATCTTTATTGCATCTTTTTATTGATATTGTCTTTATTTTATTTGCAATTAATTGTACATCCTTCATAAGCATTTGTTTATTAATTGTATGCCCTTATGAGTTATTTCTCATCTTGAAAGAAAATTTGCTTTTTCTTACATTTAGAAGATCTTTCTATCTTTATGGACTTTTATTTTTATTAACTTTGACTTCTTTGTGATACTTTTGTCATAAACTTTTTATTTATGGCTCAAGCCCCAAAATGAACCAATCTATGTTCTATTAGTTAACTATTTTTAAAGCAATAAAATATGTAAATATCCAATATTTGTTATCTTTCCATTCAATTTTACATTTTTAATGTTATCAATTATTTCAGTAGATGGAAGAGTCCTTCTGTTTTCTTAAAACTATTATTGCCTGGAAAAATTTGGAGTACAAGACTGCAATCTGTAAATTATTTTTTTGAGTATGTGTATATGTTAATTTTCCTGAAAATGTCTTTATTTTGTTTTTGTATTTGAAAGATATTTCAGTGGGTAATGAATTCTGTATGACAGTTATTACATTTCAGTACTTCAAAATGTCCCTCCATTATGTTCTTGCTGTAATATTTTTGATGAAATGTCTGTTATAATTCTCATGGTTTTTCTTCTGTACATGATTATGTGTTTTCCTCTGCCTTCATACTTATCTGCCTGTATTAGTTTTTCAGCAGTGAGACCAATGACTCTAGGTGTTTTTTTGTTGGTTGATTTGCTATTTGTAGTTATCATTCCTGGAATTTTCTAACATTTGTGGACATGTGGTTTTAGGTCTTTTCTTATTTTGAGAAATGTTTATGCCATTATCTCCTTTAATATTTTGCCTGATACACTCATTCTCTATTCTTATTATAATATTTGTATATTTTGTATATATATGTATAAATTAAATATTTGCTATGTCTCACAGCAACTGGATATTATTCACTATTTTTTGTATTTTCTTTTTTGCTAATCCTGATTGAATTTTTTTCAAGTTCACTAATTTTTTCTTCATCAGCTATATCAACTCCACTGATGATCCTACGGATGAAATTCATTTCTTATATTGCTTCTGCTGGTGTTTCTTCTTCTTCTTCTTCTTCTTCTTCTTCTTCTTCTTCTTCTTCTTCTTCTTCTTCTTCTTCCTCCTCCTCCTCCTCCTCTTCTTCCTCTTCCTCTTCTCCTTCTTTATTCATATTCTTATTCTTCCTCTTCTTTCTCCTTCTTCTTATTCTACTATTAATTCTGCTTCTTCTTCATCCTTTATTGTCTTCGATATAGTGATATGCTTAGCTCAAAAATGCAAATTCTTTATGCATCATCCAGTCCAATTATTGCTCAAGTCCAGTGGAAACTTTTTTTCCAATATTTCTCACATAATTTTCTTTCTTGTTTCTTGCTTGACAAAATGTAGACTATGCTACTTCTTATGACATTTTCTGGAGGCCTGATAATGCAGTTGGCAAAGTTAAAAAATCAACCAATTCTTTCTTTCTGTGTATTAATGTTCTTAAATCAGGGATTCAGTAGCCAGGAAGTTCAGGTTTGCATCCTTGTTTCATTCTTAGAGCTATGTGAATTTGAGCACAAGCCTTAGAGTTTATGTGCATCTGTTTCCTTAACTGTAATTATAGGTTATAATAGAACCACCTCTTACAGTTGTTGTGAGGATAAATGACATTATTTGTAATGTACTTATATAATGTACAAGAAACACAAAGCTGCATATTACTGCTTACAATTGCTATTCACTATTACTTATTACATGACTCAACATTCAATCAAAAATATTTTCTGAGTAAATTATATGTTCCAATTATTATGCTATGTCCTAGGGATACAATTGTGTGGAAAATCAGACTAAATTCTTGTCTTTATGCAATTTACAGTGTCAGAGAATTGGTGCTAGATAGCAATCAAATATTCACAAAAATAAATGTGAAATAATGACTGTGCTAAATGATATGAAAGAGATGTTCCATGGGTGATGTGAAATCAATGAATTCAAACTACAGAGAAAGATAATTAGGTGAGATATGAACAGCGAAAGCTATTGACTTGAAAATGAAATAAATAATTTCTCCATGTTGAATTTTGAGAGAAAATTATGGGGGGATGCTATTTCTCACCACTTGGATTCTATTTTAGGATAAAAATTGAGAATTTCAACCATGTTAACCTGATGTCTATTTTTGTATTATTTGTTGAATGAATTATTAGCCAGATATTTTTAGGCATAAGTTAGTGCATCCTTACTCCTAGTATTCATCATGTCCTTTCCTACAGAAATATTATGATTGTTAATTTGAAAGAAACTGATAAACCAGGGGATCAGTTTCTTTGGAACTTTATTTAAACAATTTGAAGCCCTTATTTGAATGTTAGAATTCTTAAACATGATCCCAGAATTATGCAAATGTTTTGATTAATGTAAGATATGGATATTTAGAAATACTTTTGAAGTAATTTTGTTCTTTATACTAGAAAAATAATCTCAAAAGATTATAATCAAGAAAGTAAACTTTAATATGATGTTGTTAAAAGTAGCTTAATTTCTTCATAGTACTACATGTTATCCACATTATAGTCAGTGTTGTGTCTTTGAAAATTTACTTTGGTTGTTGTTTTTAGAGGAATTTTGAAAATATATTGAATGCACACCATCAAACATGATTGCTTCAAAAGAACTGTAGGAATCCTGTTTGCAAAATTGAATAGAGATTGAGGTCTTGAAAATTATTATAGTGTATGTCAACTTCATATTTCAGAATACACTCTTTGATAAGTTTGTTCTGATAGGATTGATCTACTAGAGACATAGGCTAAGTATCCCTGATGGAAAATAAGGAATTTCACTGAAAGACAAGTAAATTTCTTTGGGTAATATGTCTTCAGGTCAACAAATCTTAGAAAAAAATTAACAAGCCAGACTAAATAAGGCTCAAAATTTACTTTTCCTCCCAGAGCCTTAATTATAGGCTGAAAAAATACTATCTCATCATCAATAAATTTTGGGAAAATTCAGAATGAATCTAATCGATTTCTGCAACTGGACAGTGGGAATGAAATAATGGAATAAAAATCTATATCATTGATCCAAACATTGCAAAAGACACGTCCAGAGGATAGATCAAAGAGAATGAGTATATGGCATAAGAAAATCTCATTTAGGAGGTCATTCACAGGGATTGAGGAAAAACAATTCATTTCATAATAAAATCCAATGATTTCCTATAAACAAGGTGAGGTTATATCAAGACATCAAATCCTGAGTACATGTCCTTTAATTATAGTTAATTAAAATCAAATTACACAAAGACAAACAATATTAACATGATTTTATGAATGATATTTAATATGGACCAATTTGAACATAGCCATAGACACACAGCTGACACAATTTATCTACATTTGTAAGATCTTTCATTGGAGGGCTGATTAATGCTTTCTTTGGAAATATTCTGGGATATGTAAGCAGTATTAACTGAAAAGAAGACATTTTCTTCCCTCATTTCTCACCAGAGATACGAACTGACCCTCTACATTTTTTCAATTTTACTCAATGCTAAACATACTTTACTTATGAACCAATTTCTCTCATAATTTTTTACATTGCTTCTTTAACATCCTTTTTCTTCAAACTGTAGATGATGGCATTCAGCATAGAAATCACAAAAGTGTAAAATATAGGCACTATCATATCATGGTCCAAAGTGTAGCTAGAACTTGGCCTCATATACATGAAAAGGATTGTCCCAATGAAAATTGACACACAAGTCAGGTGAGAGCAACACGTGGAAAAAACTTTTAGCTTCCCTTCAGCAGAATGCATCCTCAAAATAAACATCAGAATGAAACCACAGGAGATCAGGACTATCAAAGTAGTAATTATCTCAATAGATTCCACAAAGTAGAAGAGTAGATGCTGGTTGATGTTAGTACTAGAACAAGAAATAGCAAAAAATGGAGGGATATCACAAAACATAGGTTTAATTTCTTTGGATGGACAAAATGATAGGTTAAAAGGGATCACAGTATTTATAGTAGCATGCCAAATACCACCAAGATAGGAAGCAATGAGTGTGGAACATAGACTCGGGGTGACATGTTAACTGAATAGAACAGTGGGTTGTAGATTGCTACATAGTGAGCCATTGCAGCCTGCAGAAAACACTCAGAAGTCCCGAAAATAGCAAAAAGAAATATCTTCATTGGACACCCATGAAATGAAATGGTTTTATTCTCTGCCAGGAAGTTGACTAACATTTTGGGGGTGACAACTGAAGAATATGAGGCATCCAAGAGTGACAACACACTCAGAAAATAGTACATGGGTTTGTGGAGCCAGGAATCCTCAATTACCAATACAACCTTTCCCAAATATTCTATCAAAGTAAAGATATAGATTGCTAAAAATTATAGAAAGAGGGAGACTTTCAGTTCAAAGTCATGTGAAGCCCCTCAATAATAACATGGTGAGTTCAGTCAAATTCTTCAATGGAATACTATATGGCTCCAAATCTGATGACAGCACAGACATTCCAATATGCATTTATTATTATTTTTTAAGAGATTTAGATTACATAAAGGTTACATAAAAATATAGAGGATTCCCATATGCCCTGCTCCTTACAACTCCCACATTTTCCTACATTAACAATATACTTCATTAGTGTGGTGCATTCTTTACAATTGATTAAAACATTTTGGAGCATTGTCACTAAGCATGGATTATAGCTTACATTGTAGTTTACACTCTCTTCTGCACAATTTTTTAGGTTATGTCAAAATATGTAATGGATATCTGCCATTGTAACATCATTCATGACAATTCCCAAGTCCTGAAAATGTCCCCATATTTCACCTGTTTTTCCCTCTCCCTGCCCTCAGAACCTCCAGTGACCACTGCCTCCACATCAATGATAAAATTCCTTCCCTTGATAGGATCACAATAAGACTGTAGTAGAATACCAGAAAGTCTACTTTAGTCAATTTAGTTGATTCCCCAATCCTGAGGATTCTGGGATGGTGATGCCCATTCAACTTCTAATTGAGAGGGGGCTTCAATCCCATGGGTGCAGATGGATGGGGTTCTCTTACTTGCAGTTTTAGACTCTCTCAGTTCCTCGGGATGATCATTGTCCATCATTACCTCTTTGTTAGTTGTCCTGGATGAATCCAATGTACTGGTGTGTAGGTGTAGCAACTCTGTTGAGATTCAGGGGCCCAGCTGGCACATGGGAAGCCCAAAGATTTTAGTTTTTTAGGCATACACCTATGAACCTTAGTACTAATTATAGGTTCAAATATAAGGGTCAGAAAAGTCATGTTTAGGGAAAGCACAACTGAATCCAACTCTGTCACATGGGGAAGCATAAATTCCAAAGTAGGGTCCACTGGCAAAGCATCAAACTTACAGGTGCTCCAGGCAATAATCCACAAAAATAGAGTCTGCCCAATTATATCATCATTTTTTCCCTTGTGATGGCATAATGATATCTGAGGCAGTGATGAGATAGGGAAAGTTAATGAACTTGGGCCCAAGTGGATGTACTTTTCTGTTTAAAATAAATGAAAAATGTTCATTCAATTTTGGCCACTTGAGTCATGTATAATGAACAAACAATCAAAAACCCTGCCAATTTGTGTGATGCATTGTCCAGTTAATTTTATGTTAAATTTTCTACCACTTTTTTTCATATTACATCATGTTAAAATTCACAAACATGAATGAGTATTGTGACTTTTATATCCAGAAAGTACACACTTGTTTGTTAATCTTAATTTGCTATTATGTGCATGAAATGCCTTTTTTAACAGTCATAATTAGAAAATGGGAGGAACCACATTCACATGACAAGATTATACTAGATATAAATGAGAAACAAGGTGAAAATTGTTTAATTTTTAAAATACTTCCTGATGACAAACAAGGGATAAATTAATATTTCAACTTGTCTTACAGGGCTTTCTTTCCACAACAAATGCATTCTCCTCGCAAGGATTCCATTCAAGCTCTCCCTCAGGCATAATGATGAACCTAACAGCAGAGGGTATTTTGAAGGTAGATGCAATTTGTATGATATCATAAAGAATACAATATAATTTTTTTAGTTTCTTTACCTATATATGTTTAAATTAACAGTTTTTAGCCTTTGCAACTTCTTGTACCACTATTATTTTTGTTGAAATATTAACTTAATGACAATATAAGTTTTTTTCTCTGTTCATATCTCCCTCTCCCTGCAAGGTCCTTGGCTGGATTTTTGAGGCATATTTCTCTCAAGAAGACATCATGGCCATTTCATTTATATATCATAGTTGCTTATGTAGACTCTAAAATACTTATGAATTTAATATTAACTAATGATCATGATTAAAACTGTTTGCAAAAGCTATTGCTGAAAGAATTAAATCACAAAATAAGCCACAAAGAGCATTTGATTTCTGTTAGACTCCAAACATTCAGACTGTTTCTCATTTAGTGGAATGTGAAGAGAGAATAATACATGAGAAAAACAAAACAAAACAAAACGTTAAAGTGCCATCTGTATATGCACTCAAAACTTTAGTTATACAACTTGTAAATTCAAGATCCCATAATTTAAAGTGAGATTTCCTGATGGTAACTTTTATTTTCTTTTGCATGTGAAAGACCAAAATATTTAATCTATTCTTAATTGTCAGTTGCATTTTCATGGTTTTAAAAGAGTGAACATTTGACAAGAATTGTCTGTATTTTATTCAGTGATCTACAATGATTTATCTGTGTGACATGAAATACACTAAGGTTTTGTCATATTGAGATGTTCATATGTCAAGAAGAGAAGGAACAAATCAACTTAAAAGTACTGCATTGAGTAGTATGGAAAAAGTCATTATTTTCCCAGTTCTAGGGAAAAGACTTTTTAATACATAAAATAAATAGTTTCATTAATATGAGGATACAAAAAAGATCATTTAAACCTAAGAAAATTCTAGAATAAAAATAAAGACTTAAGCTTAAATCCAATTCTTGAATAAATTCAGACAATTCACACATCTCTTGAAAACACATGTGAACAAATTTTATAATGATTTCTAATTTACTTTGACTTGTTATAAATTTACCAATAATAATATAAATATTTATTAATATATTGTTGGTCATAAAAAGAAATTCATTTCTGTTAGCAAAATTTCCTCATTGTCTTTCTCTCTACCCACACCTTTTCTTTGCCATCCTCTTTCTATTCTCTTTCACCCCTTCACCATTGTCTCTTTTGCAAGAAAGAGTCCATGAAATACATTCAAAAATTTTTACTGGAGATGGTCAGGGACAAAGCAGGAATTAGGAAGATAAGAAGAAGCACAGTCAAAGGAAATAAAAATATGCAATCAATTTTTTAAAAAAAATTTTAAATGTAGTCTACTAAAGGAATCCAATACATAATATATCTTGACTAACATATGCCACAAAATTTTCAGCAACATTATAATTCCATACTTCACAACCATATCTGAAAAATTGTGAAAGATGAACAGCCTCTAAATCAAATATTAAATCTCAGTTTATCCCCAAATAACAGTTAAGCTTGGAAAAGTAAGTTCATCTTTCTAAACCAAGAAATAAGTAAGATAGAACAAAATTTTGGGGTATATCATATTCATAATTCATGAACACTGTTACTGCAGAGTGCATAATTTATGATATGCAGTAAAATGTTATATTAAATTTTTATTATATATTATAAATATATAGGATGCATACAGTTGAAATATACGTCCAAATTTTATTTAAATAAAACAAAATTAATGGAATTATAAAATCAGTTTTTTTTCATGAAGGCATTGAACTATGAATGGGTCAAACTAGAAGCTAAATAGTTCTCCTTCAAGTTTATTTGCTTTTTGTTTGTCACTAAATATATACTAAAATATCATTCCATTGAGATTACACAAAATGAATCCCAATATTCTATGCTATTAGGGATCAAAAAATTCATTTTTGTCTTCATATTCTGTTTTTTGATATCTCAGCAAAATAATACTATATTTTGTAAAATTACCCTGATAGTCTTTACAATAAAATAATCTGGCTTCTATTGGCATTTCTGATCTTGTCTATAAAGCTAGATGTGGTTTTACAAATAAAAGTATATTTTATAATAATCAGGTACACTAGAAAAATCATTTCCATCACTATAAGTTTCTAAATTCATTAAAAAATAATTTTGGGGGTTAGCCATTTTATCCAATTTGCTCCTCAAAGTGTAGAACTGTTAACTATTATTTAAGCCCTATTAAAATCGCTGTGATTATGTGCATCTCATCTCACTTTAAGAAGAGATACAGGCTGGAAACATAAAAGTATAGAAGATCCTGAAATTAAAAATAAAACCATGATAAATGTATAAGACAAAAAAAAATCATTTCTTCAACTCATATTTTCAGGAACAAAGTAGCAGCAACAGTTAAATACTGAGCTTATGAAGAATGAAAGCTCTAATAGCAGCAATAACATATTATTAAGTGGCAAATACGAATAAGGAGGTTTTTTTTGTACATCACCTTACATAATCTGCATAGCAATATGCAAATTAAATAATTCAGCCTAATCTTATAGATGAGAACCCTGATACTCATTTGGACATATAACTTGACCAAAGCCAAACAGTTTGTTACTAGCAGAACCACTATTCAAGCTAAAATGTCTCTGACTCCACAATCTAAGCCATTTCCATTTGACCATATTGCAATCTTATTGTGACATGCCAGTACTCTGGAATTTAATAACCAGGAAGCTCCACAAAATAATATCCTCACCTATTGGAATTCTTTTTTAGAGCCATCAAGCTAAATTAGACAATTTAATTAAAACAAACAAAAAACTTATATGGTCTGTAAATCAATTAGCTAACTAGTAAAAGTAGACTCTAAATTTGTTTATATTCCTCTGTCAGAAAAAAAAACTATAATTTTGAGTTGGCATTTACCCAATGGACAGTAGAAAGTTAATCTCTCCATTTAAAATTTTAACTAATATAAAAATGTAGTCCTTTATTTCTAGTGTCCCTATTTCTGATTATTATCTTTCATCAAGAATATTAAAACAAATTTCAAATTTGCAACTATTGAACAAAATATAATGGGAGCCCTTTCTATTTTCCCTGCTATGTTCTGTGGAAGACATGTGATTCAATTTTTAATAAAACTCTAGTAGAACAACCAATCTCTAATTTAAATATTAAAGTATATACTATAGTTTGAGATTCAGGCTTATAGATTCTAAAATATTGTATTAATGATGGAAAAAAACACTTTCTTTTTACCTGTGGAATTGAATTGCTACTTAATTAAAGTATTCTAGGAATTTTGGACTTTCATAACAGTTTACCAAAATCTTCTTGAGGTCCACAAATGATGCCCCAAGGAGAAAAACCCTCCCCTTTTGGTACAGATCATCAAGGTGATTTTTTTTTTTTTTTTGGTTGTAAACAAGTGAATGTTTCTGGAAAAGTGAGCTACATGATAAAAATTATTACATTAAATGTACTTTTGCCTCTGGTAGAAAAAGAACATACATCAAAAATCATATGGTGTAGGATTGGACAAGAAATCTATTTGTAATACATAGACTTATCTCTGATACTTATTAGCTATGTGCCATTAAGTTAATAATTTAAAACCCTGAAATCCAGTTTCTTCTTCCTAAGAATAAAACCTGTTTAATTTTATCAAAATTCCCATAAACATGTTTGCAATTAAATAATATAAAAGTATGTCTTACGACAGAATTCATAGTTCTTTTATAAATATGACTAGGCTCTTGTTTAAAGTGTCAAGTGATTCACATTTAAGTGGTATGAGAAAGTTTAAGCTTATTGATAATTTCAGAAAGTACATAAGGTATGAGAATTGTAAACTTATGGATAAAAGTATTAACACAATAGTTAGGAAGTAGATAGATAACTAATATTCTAAATGGTAAAACTATAGAATATTAGATTTCACACTAATATTTTGCCATGTTAATAAGAGACTCATAACATTTTTGATAAATACATGGCTATTGGATCCTAAACACTTGCATTTAAACTCATATATGGAATATTGTCCATGGAATCTGAATTAAAATGAAAAAAGAAATAAAGAAATATCATATGCCAGGTAGCCCAATTGGGAGCACTCTATTAAATAAATGCAATCCAAAATTGATCTATAATTTCAAGGGCACATCAATTAAATTTTTTTCCCAGAAATTGAGAAGGTATTTCTCTGCTTTAAATAAATATCAAAGAACTAAATCAACAAAAAATTTGAAAAAGAAGAATAAATTTGAATGAATCATATAATCTGATTTTAAGGCTGGTCACCAAGTTAAATAATCAACAAAATATGGTAATGTTGAAAAGATCAATACCTAAATCAGTGTAACCAATTAGAGAGTTTTGAAATGGAGTCACACACATATAGTCAATTGATTTTTCACAAAGACATCAAAGAATATCCATCATTGACATATAATATTAAAAAATGGTGCTGAAAATATTGAATAGTCTTTTGCCAAAAAGGAGATATTAATTCATCATTTGCTGCATATATAAAACTTCTCTCAAAATAGACCTTAGATATTAATGTGAAGCCTAATACTGTAAAAATTCTAAAGTAAACACAGGAGAACATCTGTGAGAACTGTGTGACAATGGTTTAGCCCCATTTTTTAGAGAAAACAAAAAATACAAGAGCTACACGAGGAAACTGGATATATGGTACTTCAACATATTAGAATCTGCTCTGTGAAAAAGACATTTTTGAGGGAATGAACAAACAAGTCACTGAATTTGGAAAAATATTTCCTGAAAAGCTATTTAACAAAAATGTGTATCCATAATATAAAAACAACTCAAAATTAAATAATATGAAGATAAAAGAAAAGGAAAACAATTAAAACTGTGCAAAAACTTGAAAAGACACTTCACAAAGAACATACACAGATGGCAATTAATCTCACAAAAATATTGTCATTATGATTCATTAGGGAGGTACAATTTAAAGCCATGCTGCATTCTCATAGACAGAGTAAAGTGGATCAAATAAAAGTGTATAATAATAACTGATAATGCAAAGCACAAGTATGCAGAGTAATTGAAACTCTCATTTACTGCTGGAAATAACTCACATACCATATGTCTCAGTGAACTTACTCTGCACTGTGTTCAGCTCAGGAGCCCGCAAGGGATGTAAGCAGAAGAAAAACTTAGGCAAAGAGGTAAGTTTGCACATAACGGCAAAGCTGCAGTCAGCTCCAGACAAACAGGCAAGCAAACATGGCCATTTTTTATTTGCAGGATTGTTCACACACTACTGTTATCACTCAAATGTTACACAGAAGGAATGCAAAATGCAACTCCCCAGAATCATTTCTGCTGTGCCTAGGGAATATGTGTGTTCGGCCAAGGATTTTATGAATTGGATACAAGGCATGCTGAATCGGGGGACACAAGAAACTGAGCCAAGGACTTTGTAAGCTAATAGCTAATCTAGCAGTTGGGCCACTGCCTGGGTCTTAACCCTTACCCAGCTGCTGCCTGAGTCTTAACTCTGACACCCTCCACCCTTGAAAGCAACAGCCTTGGCAGCTGTGGGGGTACATTGCAACCAAACACTACCTTAGCAATATAGATAGCAACAGCATAGATGTATGCATACTAAGCCTATTAGGGTTCCCCAAAAAGCCCATTTCCAAGTGCTTAGGGACTCCCACCAGTCTTGTAGAGGATCTACCTGTGATTTCTGGGTATGTTGTATTTCATGGATCATTTCTTGCATGGATTTTTTATTATTAGGAATATATATGTAGTATTGGCAATGTTCTCTTCCCTGCTATTTATAAGGTTATTTTCAGGTCATGAAAATTCATTAAGCTTCACACTCATGATATCTGGGCTGGATTTTATGAATATTATCTACAATAAAATGTAAAAAAAGGGAAGGAAACCTTATTTTGTTGTAACTTTTCTAATGAATTCTATAAACTCCTGTTACTTAAATGCTGTTTGACTCTCTCTTACCATCTTACCATCTTAGTGAATACAATTTTGTCATGTATTCATTTTACATTTGTGAGTCAAGATTTTTGCATTTGGAAATTATAATTCAGCACTTTTTAAGTCTGTCAACTTCTCCCAAACTATTAATTAAATTTCTTATTTCAAATGGATTTTTCCTTTCCATTTTTCCTTTTATTAACTGCACTTTGTATGGGGAAACTCTTATCTTTATTAAATTTGCCTATTTCTGTTACATTTTCCAATTTTTAGTTAATTTCTGTGTCTTTTAAATCATGTTTTCATATCTTCCAGATGTCTGTCTCTTTTCAGACAAATATGATATTCATGGAGCTTTAATAATTTGTTTTATTTTCTTGTATAATTTTTAACATATTAAATTAATGTATACATTTGCCTCTTATAAAGCCTTATTTTATGCTCTGATGTTCATTACTTTGGGGATATTCTTCTTTTTATCATTTTGCACATTAAGTACATTTATATGGAGTTTAATTGTATTTCTTTTATTCTTCCATTTTTAAATGTGATAGGCATTTTCACTATCAGAAGGGGGTATAGATGTAGTTTAGGGATCAGTCAAAGTAATTTTTCATGCTGTGGTATTACTCTTACATTTTTATGATTTTCTTAAAATATTATAACTCCCAGAGTTATGCCTGATTCATGAGCTTTTTCTATGTCAAGTACCTTGAATCCCATAGATATGCATCTCTTGTCTTCCTAAGTAGTTTTCTGTACCTTAGACTGTATATGTTACTGCAACTGTACTTTCTGAGAGCTATATCTTCCAGGACTTCCATTCTTCTTTGAAACTTTCCTTCCAGTGTTTCTGCCCTATTCATTTTTCTCCTGCATGTTTTGTCTAAATGTCATTTTTTCTAGTATATGTTTATTTTTTCTGTTTCTTTCAAATAGAGGGTTTATGCAAATGTCTATAATCTTTATTGTCTACTCATCTTTTATTTTTTTTGTTGTTAGAGAATTTATGATCTTACAAAACAATCATGCATAATATGGGCAGAATTCTCATACAACACCCCATTATCAACACCTTGCATTTTTGTGAAACATTTGTTACAATTATGAAAGAATATCATCAAAATATAACAAGAATTCTTAATGTCATATTGCATCACTTCTTTCAGATTTTGTCTCCAATGTCACTTTATCATGAAATCCCATGTTTCTCTGAAACATGGTAGACTTCCTCCAACACAAAATCATAATTTATCCCTTTTCTTGGCATTCTTAACCTGATGGTGATTCTTCTAATTCATGTCATTTTTATTTATTGTGATACACCCAAACATATAGACACTCAAAAGTATTTTGAATAAATAGTGAATTAAGAGCATCTAGAGAATTGAAAAAAAAATAAAAATTCTGGTGACTCTCTGTTGTCACTGAGTGTTTTATTTCTCTATCTGGGTACTAGATAGTACTAGATAGTGTGCATGTGTGTGCATGAATTCCTCTGAGTATTTAATACATTAGTACTCTGAATTTAAAAATGTCAAAGCTCTTGAGCTTTATGCGTTCTATGTATAAAAAGTAAATGGGGAGGGGATGTGGCTCAAGTAGTTGAGCATCCCCCTCCCACATAGGAGTTCCCAGTTCAGGGTCCCGTGTCCCTTGAATAAACAAACAAACAAACAAAAAACAAGCAAAACAAACACGCAAAAAAACAACTCTGGGAAGCCCATGTGGCTCACTGGTTGAGTGCTGGCTTCCCATATACAGAGGTCTGGGGTTCAATCCCTGGACCTCAGTACCACAAAAAAAAAAAAAAAAAATTAAATGAAACTTGTTCCTAGTGTACCTAAATCTGCATTTACTGTTCCACACTAAGTGGAAATTTCAGATAATTTTCAGAATTTTTATGTAATAGAATGTAATCAAGTTAAAATATGCTATGAAATACTTGGTACTAAACACTTTATTTCTCACTTCTTTTTTAGGTGATAGGAACTGCCCATCAATACCTAACTTAAGTAGAGTTCTACATAAGAATCAGAACCCCACACTTAATGTAATGTGAAACAACAAAGTATATAGAAAATGTAAAATTAATGTTTGCGGTGGTAAATAAGAGTGCTCTAAATCACGATGATGCTTTCAATTTCATGTGGAAGAAGACAGTCCAGTTCAAAGTAGGTCATTGGAAATAGGTTCCAAATGGTCATGAAACTTTATCAATATAGGGTAAGAAACCCTCAACTATCCAGTCACTTATATTTTAATATAATGTGTAAAATAATAATTCTTTTATTTTCCTAGTTATGTAATCTAGGAGGAATTTTAGATTACTATTTATTTATTAGTCTCTTAATGCTAGTCTCTTTAGTTCACAGTCACTTTATTTTGTCTTATGGATTGAAAACTGCATTTACAAAAAGAATCCTGTTTTGTTTATCTCATTATTGGGTCAAGGTGTATTTGTAGAATATATATTCCTTCTTAAGTCAGTGTACCTAGTTTGTGTTTTCTAGGAATTTCTCTATTTCATCTAGGTTATCTAATTTATTGGCATGTAGCTGTTTATAGTATGCTCTTATACTCCTGCTTATTTCTGTGGCATTGATTGTATTGTCCACTCTTGGACTTCGGATTTTACTTATTTGTTTCTTCTCTCTTTTGTCTAGCTAAAAGCATGTCAATTTTATACATCTTTTCAAAGAACCAACTTTTGTTTCTGTTGAATCTATTATTTTTTCTGTTTGTAATTCCCTATTTCAGCCTTGGGTAGGTGTGGTGATTTTTATCTTCACATATACAGCCCAGCCTTCAACTAAAGACCTAGAAGGAACCCCAGTATCAATATTTGAGGCACTTGTTTTTGATACCCTATATATAATGTTCCAACTTCTTCAAATGTTAGAAACTCCAGTCTCTGCCTCTTCAGATCTTCAAGTCATTTATACTCTGCTGGTGTTCAGTATTGCACTGGTCAGCAAGTAGTACAGAAAGGCAGAGTAATTATGATTGTTTTCTCATGTATTTCCATTATCTCATCAATAACAGGCCTGTTATGCCTGTTTTCTAATGCCTGAAAACAGTTTTCATCTGTATTTTGTTCATGTTTCAAGGTAAGTATGATGGCAGGGGAATTATTCTTGAACCACTTA
This sequence comes from Cabassous unicinctus, assembly GCA_029593785.1. NCBI lineage: Eukaryota > Metazoa > Chordata > Mammalia > Cingulata > Chlamyphoridae > Cabassous > Cabassous unicinctus. Next base: position 23,903 of record JAQZBX010013065.1, on the reverse strand, counting down.
CACTATGATGGCAGAAGCCAAAATGTGACCAATGATTTTAAATATCTTCTAATTTGAATAACAACATAGCTCATTATATTTTCCTTATGATTCTTTTCTCTCATTTCCTTTCATGAACTATTCTTAATTTTTATTTTGTTTAGTGAAAATGGATCTTCATCTTTCATTCCTTTTTGATAAATGTTATTTCTCTTTTTTCTTTGAATTCATTATTTGTTACTTCAACTTCACCATTTTCTTCATCCTACATTTTTAGGTTGAATTCATTAGTTTTTCCTCTAGCAAATAGATATAACCAGTTATATATTTTTAATTTTTACTGTTTAATAATATGAATTAAATATTTCTATGATTCACCTGAATACCACTTTATCTTGTGTACAATGACATGCATTATTCATAATGCCAACTGTTATATAAATTATTTTAGAATTAAATATTTTATTTCATATTTGACCTAGAATAACTTGAAATTGGTATTTTAGTTTTACGTGCTTTTAGTATTCAAATTGAAATTTCTTTCATTTTTGTATTGTGAATATTGATTTTTCAAATGTATTGCATTTTTGTCAGATAATCTGGCTCTTTTATGTTAAACTTTGAAAAACTAAGAAAATTTATGGATTCATTGCAATCAATTTGTATAAGTGATTCATAGATGATGGGAAAGAAATTTTCAAATTTTGGTTTGTAAATCTAAAATTATCAAATATTTATTCACAGTTTATAAATTTGGGGAAGGGTTTAAACTCCTGGATGAATTAGAAACTAGATATGTTCATTATGCCACTTCAGTCTTTTATTCAGTAAATAATTTATTGAATATCTACAATGTACCATGCTATGCTTACACAGTATAGCAAAAGAATACAAAGTCCATGTTTTTTGGAGATTTTATTCTATCTGAGAGCTACTGAGATATATAGAGAAGTAAGTGATATGCCATATTGGAATGGGAAAAGTACTATATAGAAACTGAAACTCAAGACAGAATAGGGAGTGAGAAAGTCAAGAGCAAGGACACTGAGGAAGCAACTAGAAATAGTGTGTTCAGGACAATTAAAAACTGGCATTTGATAAAAAACTTTAAGGGGGGAAGAGTTAATCAAATAGGTACATGGGAGGAGAGTATTCTATACAGGGAGAACACCAGTGCAAAGGCCCTGTGCATAGGGGTGGGTCATGCAGTTTAAGGAAAGCAAAGAGGTCTCTCTAACAAGTGGGACATTCTATTGCTTTTTGGGGGGAGAGGTGGAGAGTAATAAACAACCAAATACATGTATGTGATATCTTCTATGAAAAAAACTAAATGGAGTAGGTGTATGGAGTCAATTAGACTTCTCTTAAAAAGAATTTTCAGAGAATTCTTCAGGGGGAATGTGACATGTGAGCAACCTGAAAGAGGTGAAGTACAGAGTCAAGGAAATACCTGGAGGAAGTGAGATTCAGACAAATGAAATTGTATGAACAACATTCATGATATTATTTATTTTGTGTCTTTTATTGTAATGTTATACATCACTTTATTTTAGTAAAGATTGCTTTAGAAATATATTGTATTTTGTATTTTGACTTAAACTGATAATCTTTGAGTTTTTTAGAGGAATTTATTCTGCTTAATGAATATAAAATTAAAATTTTCTCTTATATATGAAATTTCATTATACTAATATTTCACATTTCTTTTTGGAAATATATTTTTCTTTTGATAAATAAGATTTAGTAGGCCCAACATTGATGCACCTGTGCTAATGTGATGTCAGCTCCACCAAAATCCAAGTAAATTTTTATTCCCAATGTAGCAGTTTGGTATTGATTATGAATTTCAAAAATAGATATTGGATTATGTTTGTAAACTGGTCTGTTCCTCTGGGAGTATTCAATTATATTAAGTTCAGAGGTTTCACTTTTAGTGATTAAAGTAAAATTAGGGCTTTGATTTGGCCACATCAGTAGGACATTGAGTCCCTGTGCCCATGGTAGGCGGGGACTCATAGAGAAAATTACACAGCAGAGGAGAGAGTTGGAGTTTTGATGCTGGAGCCTTGGGAAGTAAGCACACAGGAGACAGACATAGAGGAATAGAGACAGCTCCACAGACATGGCAGAGGCCCCAGGAAGAGAGAGAGCCTGATAGTCTACAGCTGACCTTGTGAAGAGAACAGAGAAGCTGAGCCCAGAAAAAAATGAACCCCAGGGAGAGAGACATTTAGGAGGAATAGAAAGGCTAAACCCTCACAGAGACCAGCAGCTATCTTGCTCCAACATGTAGTAACAGACTTTGGTGAGGGAAATAACTTATGCTTTATACCTTGTAACTGTAAGCTTCTACCCCAAATAATTACCCATTATAAAAGGCAGCAGATTTCTGGTACTTTGCATCATCACCACTTTGGCTGACTGATACACCTTGTAAATGGCTGGATCACCCAGAAAACAGATTTTAAATCACCCAATCAGCTATTGTCAACTCCCTATTCTTATGCTACCTAAATTACTCATTTCTAAGCAACTGTTTCTGCAGTAACCACATTAGGAAATGTAGACTGCATTAACCAATGAAAATTTCCTCCCAATGTGCTCCCTTTTTCTGCCTATAAAATCCCATTGCTCTCTTTGTTCAGTGGAATTCCTCTCTATCTTTGGTGATTGCAATCTCCCCAATTCATGAATTGATTCAATAAAACTCTCTGAGATCTATCCAAATTTTGCTCAAGATTTGTTTTTAACACTTTCTTGTTCCACCTTTTTTATTGGTTGTCTTTTGTAAAATTTAGGTAGCTGCTCTCTTGCCCTACCACCCCACAAATGTTCTAAGAAAAATCTGAATGCTTGCTACACAACTTCCTAACCAGGTAAATCCAATTAGTTAAGTCATAATATACATAATTGAGGCAAGATGGAATAGGAACCTAAGGACGAGAGGCCTAGTAAATTTTCAAACAAACACCAACCATTAGAAAAAGGCTAAAGCAGCACCCTTCTGTATGCAGCTTATCAGAAGACAGTTGTACATGCTGACATGCAAAAATAAGTAATATCTTATGCCTTCTGATGTGGTGGGAATGGAGTTTATACCATTCACCCCTCAGCTTTGGAAACAACACTGACAGCGTGTACCCACTGATAGCATAAACAAGTCATGGGAAAGCATCGGTTCTGATAACATATTTTTTTTCAATCCTAACTATTCAGAAAATATATCATTTGAGAAGGAATAGGTATGTAATTTACTATGCCATATTCAATATACATATGAAATATTTAGAAAAGAGTTCTAAAAATAGAATTTTCAACTAAACTAACATTTTTTGAACACCAATATTCACATGGCTGTACAGATACCATAAAAAGATACAAACATGAGTATACTAGAATTCTTGACCTTGATGAACTCTCACTGTGTTTTCAAAGAAAACAAAAACAGGAGAAAATTATCATTATTTAACATGTTTATATATTCATCCATCTATAAAGACATCTGTACATATGCCAAAATGTGATAAATATTTGCCTCCATGTTTTATATGTGATACATTTGTTAAATGCTGTGAAGAACACACAAATGAATAAGCAAATTCTGCTCTCAAGGAGATTATCGTCTTCTTGGAGACAGAAAAATCTTAAATACACACATATACACGCATTTTATTTTAAAACTACTTCATCGATTTTTCTTCAATTCCTTTCAACAGATGTTTCAAATGTGAGGGCTCAAGTCATTCCTTTTATTACTACTCAATGATTCATGCAGTCAAGACTGTACTCAGAGATGGACCTTGCCTTGTTGTCATTTTAAACAATGTCTGGAAGAGTTCATTCATCTGGGTTTAGTTAGGAATAATTGTTCAGCCCTGCAAGTCCCTCTTCAAGGGGAATCATTCTCCTCTTAATATGATAGATTCACAATTAATAAAAATTTTCTGCTTGATTGGGAGACCTGAAAATCTTGATACATACCTCCAAATTGCTTCAGGAATTATTCTGCAGCTAGTACTTCATTTACCTACTAACATATACACACACATTTTTTATTAAGTCTTTGAAGTTAGAGGGTCATGCTATAGTTATGTGGATAATAGGTTCTGCAGTTTTTTGCTTAATTATTTATTTTTTAAAAATACTTAGATTACATAAATGATACATAAAAAAATGTAGGGATTACCATATGCCCCACTCCCTACCCCTGCCACACTTTCCCACATTAACAACATCCTTCATTACTATGTTACATTTATTACAATTGATGAACACATATTGGAGCATTGCCAATAAGAGTGGATTATAGTTTACATTATAGTTTAAAATCTCCCCCACACAATTTTGTAAGTTATGACAACATACATAATGGCCTGTATCTGTCCTTGCAATGTCATTCAGGAAAATTCCAATGTTCCAAAAATGCTTCCATGCATTTTTTAATGGAGATTCTACTCTGCTTTTTAAACATATCACTTTTCAATGCAATAAAAAATAAAAAATCATGTATAATCACATATAAATTATCATTTTTTTTTACTTTTGCAGCAAAAAAGACCCACATTATTAAGAAATTTCTCTATTATTCAATAGCCCCAATAGCGCTTGCACCTCACTGAAATGGTCCAATCTTTCAAATGGTCTTGTCATTTTCTTTATTAGTTCCATATATTTTCTGCTTTGGTCTCAGACTATCAGCTGCTATTTCTTGTGTTAATGAAACTGAGGATTTTGTATTTATCACTACCTTCTTCGACTACCCATTCCATGTTCCCTTCACCCTCAGCAAGCGCCTCAGGTAGCAATGTTTCTTCTCCTGGTGAGTTGACCCAAACTTTCATCCCTATAGATTCTGGACCATTGTTATTCCTTCCTGGATTGGGTTGTTGCAATTTTCCATTGACTTTAATCACAGGGCATGATAGTACTAAGAGACATCCTAGAGGATCTCCTATATTCCAGGCAAACCCTTCTTTACCTCTATTTTGTTGGTGTAGCCTTTTTTCTGCTAGATAGTGAGGATTGTTCAATGCATAATTTCCAAGGTGTGGATCACAAGAAATTGACAATGAATGAAAAATCGACAATTGACAATTGAATGAGATCAAGTGTTGATCTCATTCTTTGCAAAATGCAAAGGGGGATAGGGGTGTTAAACATTTTTGATCTCATGCCATTTCCAATAGCATCAGGTCAACTTTTTAATTTACAAATGAATTCTTTCAGCTCTTTTCATATTAAATCACAGTAAAAAAAGGAACAGTAAAATAAATGTTCTTCTCACATTCAAGCAAATGAGATAATATATAAGTTGACAGAATATTGAAATGAAACAGCAGAATTCTAGATCTTTCAACAATTGTGTACAATGATTTGCTATAATCTACTCACCTATAGAGTGAAGATATCAATATTTATCTAAAAAGAATTGAATAAATATTAAAAGACAAAATATGTTTGCAAGATTTTATCTTCAAAATGAATTAAATATAGACTATCTGAAACAGGTGGGCCATACACAGCTATAGACTTATGTAATATTATATGGGCTAATCTCTAAAACTTTCCCACTTTTCGTAGTTTTTTTGTGGGATTTGCTGGACAGAATTAATCAAGAAGTTTATTGGGAAGATAAACTATGATAGAATTAAAATTTTATGTGACAGTCTATGTTTCAATCAAATTTCCTTTCTAAGCACTTAGTGTAGTGTAGTTCTTTAGTGGCTAAATAGTTATTTATTGCTTTTGGAAATCTAATTTCTTGACAATCCATATGTTTTTCTCTTCACTCAAAAATCTCTGGAGTGGGCACTTATAGTTAACATAGATGACTCATAAAATGTTTCAGGCTTATTCACCCAAGAATGTTTGAACAACTAGCAAAAACTGACTCATTTTCCTCAAAACTCCAGAAACCTCTTAAAGGGATGCAGTAGCTGAGCAAGTGCCAACTCAAGAAAACTCAACATTAAAAGTGGTAAGAGAAGTTTGTGTTGCCCTTGATGGCCTCTCTTTACACCCTTCCTGATAGACTGTGAGCCAGCCTGTGCTTTCATTGAGGGTACCTGGCACTGTTCCTGAAAGAACATAGGTGAATACTAGGATGCCTTTATTTTGGTCACAATCAATTGGTTGGCACCCTTAAGCAGTTAACTAGGAAACTCCTTTTGGGCTTCCTCCCCTAGAACTTGCCCTGCAGACAGATGCAGTTTATAACAGCTAAAGAATTGAATGACAAAACAAAATCAAAATAGTCTAGGGTAAAGGACAACCTGCTTTAAATAATAAAATTGTGTACCTGGGATTGAAGGAAATCTATTTTTATAGGGAAAGGTGGATGCATTTGACTGCATGTAATTTGGGGAATTCCTAAGGCCATGAACAAACACTAGACACAGGTTCAGAAGAAACTAAAAGGACCCTTGATTTTACATTTACCTCAGGCTAATTTTCTTGATAGGTGGGCTAGATTCTGCAGGAGAGTTAGGGCCAACAGAGAGCTAAATTGCAAAGTCTATTAAAGGGGTGTTTCCTGCATTAGTTTCTTGGTTTTGTTAGCTCCTGGTATGCAAGGAAATTTCTGTCACATCATTGGGTGCTTACAAACTTAATGAACAGATGGCTCAGAGACTAAATCCCATAGTTAACACTTTAAAATATTAAAATGTGCACTGTGCGAAAAAAAGTTCACCCAATTATATGGCTTAATGAATCAGACAACATCCAGTTCATGATGAGCAACTGTGGTTTCATGGTAACTATGTGGCCCATTGTTAAGCATTCAGCCTTGCTAAGGCCCACTATGAGGCAAAAGCTGTTTCTCAAAAGTAGAGTAGTTAACCTGCACAGGATTGCAGACTTTGCTCCAAAATTCTAAGGGTCTGCACTGTAAGTCTCCCACAGAGGCATGCAAAGCCTCCAGATACAGCTATATTTGATTTTAACATGTCCAGCAGCTTTGAACCTATTGGATCATACAGCCCAAGTGGAAGAGCAGCTTGCACAGTGCCCTGGACCTGTTGCAGAGCCTCCTTTTGTTCCAGGCACCACTAAAAACTAGAAGCTTTTCAGGTAATTACAGAAATTGGTTGTAGTAGCACACCCAAATAAGCAATATGTTCTCTCCAAAATCAAAGGATGTCAACAAGGCATTATGCCTCTTTTTGGTTTTAAGAAGGGCAGATGTCATAGCTTATCCTTCACCTTAGAAGGAATATTTTGAAATGTCATTCTATCTGTTTTCTGCACAGGACTAAAAGGAGAGCTGAATGTAGATGTGGTGAGAATCACCACTCCTGCAAACTTCAAGTCCTTGATGGTGCCACTAATTACTGCAATCCCTCCAAGAATGAGGCTTTGCTTTTGATTTACTAATTTGCTGGGTTTCCACTTGTCCCTTTTCTACCATATTATTTCTCATTCTACAAGTCAGCAAAGAATTGTGGGGATTCTGCCAGTTGGTATGTCCATTCTAATTATGCATTCTGGAACTGGAGATATAACCACAGAATGGATCCAGGGAACCACTGGTCCTACTGTGAGAAGTAGTGGAGATAAAACTCCATTGATCATCTGACCTTCATAAGCCCCTATTCTGATTGTTGAGCTCCAATGATGTTTAGGTACTTCATGACCTATTAGCCAACAACAAGGGTCTGTGTGTGTCAGACTATTTTGATTACTGCTTTGAGTCTGCTGTCCATTTTGGTTGCCATGCCCACTTTGTCTTCAGTGACTAAGTCTGCCAACCTGGGATCTGATTATTGGCATAGAGAGTAGGCATGCAAATTCAGTGATAACTGTTCCCACAGTATTATCTGGCCTTTGGAGAACAGCAACCATTGAGCTCTTCAGGGATGTTATTTATCTCACAAATTTATTCTCCACAGTCTTGGTGAAAGTTGAGTTCAATGGCCATTCCTAGGACATAGATTTTGTGGGAAGGCTGGAAGGGAGATTAACAGAATAAAATTTTGGTCATATAGCAGTATCCTTCCCCAAGGGGATCTGAACATCCCTTAATTCATGGGTCTCTTGACTGTAAATTTTCTCAAGTCTGAGAATTGCTTATAGGGCTGTGAATCTCTATTTGGAAATCGAGGTTATGCTTTTTTGCACTCGACCTAGAACTGTTCTTATACAGATCAAGTAATAATTTTGTAGAATGTCCATCTTTTTTACTTCTATTTACTCCATTACCTACTAGCCAACATTATAGGTCTATATGCATCAGATTGCTTTCAGTTCACTTTCCATTATGATAGTCATGCCCATCTTGTCTTTTGCAATTAAGTGCTGCCACTTGGCTCCTGCAAACTTAGGATCCAGTCATCCCCATTGTGCTTAATGATTCCAGTTCAGTGACAGCAGTTTCCACAGTAATATCTGACTTACAGAGAAGAGCAAAAGCAGAGCTGCTTCAGAGATGATGGTGTTAGTCTCAAAAATGTATTCTTCAAAGTCCTGCTGAAAGTTGTATCCTCTGGACATTCTGGACTGGGTGATCAGGTTTACATGATAAATCCATTCTATCCTTCCAATCTCTCTATGCCTTCCATTCCCTCATTTAAATTATACCACGGCAGTCCTGTCAATTTGATGTCAAGCAATATCAGCTACCTTTTGGTACATATTTCAACCAGCCATAAAAAAATAAATAATTGTTAGAGCCCTATCTATCTTGCAAGCAACAACATTGAATCCAAAATCTCTTCTGAAATGGGCCCATATCAATAAACTTAGCTTGATCCAATTTTATATTTCTTCCACCATTTTCCTACACCCTTAATTTTCATTCCCATACATATTCCCCTGATTTATGTCTATGTAAATTGTAAAACTCATGATTTTCTTTTGAAGTATAGTGTACCTATACAGTTTGTACCTCACTTTTTGGGGCCTGTTAAGACATAAATCTAGTTATAAGTTTGGATGAAAAGATGAGTGGTGGGAGTGGGTCATGGGAGGAAGTAGAAGTGTCTTGCAAGCCAATTACCTCAGGGCATTCCATTGCAGTTTTATCTGGTGAAACAGGATTAATCTCTCCAGAGAGAAGAATTAGGGCTGTTTCTTCAGGGGAGGTGATTACAAGCTTTTCAGGCACATTAGGTTTAATCTCTTCAGGTGGACAGTAGATGGCAATTTTCTCAGGGCAGACTAGAGGTAGTTTGAAGATCAGATAGGTTTTCAGTGTCCCCATTGCCATCATTATCAATGCCTGTGACAAAATTCCAATTTTCAGGATCACATTCCCTTCAAATAAATCCTATCACTTTAACAGTAGACACCCTGCAGTTTGGGAATTTAGTTTCTGTTGTAATTCTGCTATTCACACCATGACACTCTCTGTCTGGTTTTCAGCATCTCAAGGCTGTCATGACACAAAATATGATTTTCTTTCAGGGAACACATAGAAATTTCCACCTCCTTCATTTAATGTTTCCATTGAATATTTGGATCATTCAGCTCATTCCTCTCTTTTATCACTGTATCCCACATATTTAGGAACAAACGCCCATCATCAATCTCTACCTTGTAACCCCACAAAACTTTGTTATGGTGTGAAAAATACTCTTACCCAGAGAGATGCCTCTTATAAACATTTGAGTAGCCATATTCAATGGTGGTATTTTTTGTATTTCTATTTCCAAAACATGCCATTTTGATCATTGGAAATAGAGTCATTAGTGACTTTGAATCTAATCACAATAGAGATCCAATTGCAAAAACCCCAGAACCAATTCAGAAACTGCATTTTTCAGATTCTGTTTTTCAAGGACTACCCCACTCTTTGTACCAAGTTATATTAGTCCAAATTCTCTATGGAAGCAGAACTGACAGGAGATATTTGTAAAGAGTATGAGACTTTATAAAATTTTCTCATGTGACTATGGGGATGCACAAGTCAAAATTGGGCAGCCTGAAAACCAAGAACTCTGAGGAAAGTTTTTGATGACTTCCCCGAGAGAAGATGGCTGGCTGAAATAGAGATGAAAATTCTCTTTTCTGATTGTTGAAATCATCACTTCACCTTTTAAAGCCTTCAACTGATTGGAGGATATGTCTCTCACTGTGGAAAATGTCTTTCATTATAGATGTAATAATTCATAGATGCAATCAACTTTCTGATAATTTAAGTCCATGAAACACAGTAAAAATAGACAGTGCTTGCTTGAACAAACAACTGGGCACCATTACATGGCCAAAGAGAAATATAAACCTAACTATTATAGATTCAAATGGGGCAGAGAAAGAAGTGAATTCATACTTGAAGGAAAGATAATTGAGCTGATATTTGAACATTGAAAAATTATTAATTTGAGAGTTAAACATACTATTATATCACATTGACTTTTAAGAGAGAAAATCATGGGATACTGCTAGTCTCATCTTTTGATTTCTACTTTTAAGGAAAAAGGGAATTCAAACATATTAACCTGATATCTAGTTTTGTCTATTTTGTTGAATTATTGGCTAGATATTTTTAAGCATAAGTGAGTACATCCTTGTTCATAAATATTCATCTCTTTCTTTCCCACAGAAAGATTGTTTTTGTTATTTTAAAAGAAACTGATAAACCAGGGGATCAACTTGATTGAATCTTTATCTTAATAATTTGAAATCTTAAGAGAACAGTAGAAGCCTTAAAAATGATCTTCAAATGCTGTAAATCTTTAATTATTGTAAAAGATAGGTATTTAGGCATATATTTGAAGTGGTTTTCCCTTTTTATTTAGAGAAATCATTTAAAAAGATCATAACTGGGAAAATAAATTTTAAGATGTGGCTTAAGTTAGCTTAATTTCTTGATTAGACAATCTGTCATCCACATACTATTAAGTGTTGTGTCTCTGAAAATTTGCTTCCTTGTGTTGTGTTATTTTTAAAAGAATTTTGAATGTATATTTAAACCACACTCACTGTAAAACATGTGGGTTTTCCAATAAAGTTACATAAATTATCTTTGTGTAATTTGTTATATATTGAGTTCCTGAAAATTGCTGTATTTTATCTCAGCTTTACCATTGAGAATTAAATCATTGATCACTTTTTTTCTGATGTGATTGATCTGGTAGAGACATAGGACAAGCATCTTTTCTGGCAAAATAGTAAATTTCATTAAAGTAAAGAAATGCCCACCCTTAAAATCTCTTCAAGTCAACAAATCTTAGAAGAAAAATAAACAAAGCAGAATAAATAAGGCTTAAATACATCTGCTCTCATATTGTTTAGTCAGATCCTTAGACACTCAAGATATATTAACATATCATCTCAATATATTTTGGGGCTATTCAGAATGGATCTAATCAGTTTCTGTAACTGGACAGTGGGGAGAAAATAATGGAATAAAAATCTCTGGTGTTCATTCAAACACTGCAAAAGACATTTCCAGAAGATAGATCTGAGAGTATGAGAGCACATGGTAGAAGAAAATAACATTTTGGAGGTCCTTCACAAGGATTCAGGAAGAACAATGCAATTCATAATGAAAGCTGAAGACTTTATCAATCTCAATGTGAGGTTATATCAAGCCATTGAATCCTGAGGACATGGCTTCTGATTACAGTTAGTGAAAATCAAATTACCCAAAGACTAATAACATCAATTTAAGTTTTCCAATGAATATTTTATATGGACCAGTTTGAACATAATCATAGGTATATAGCTGAGCAAATTTATCTACATGTGTAAAATGCTGCATTGGAGGGTTGAATAATGATGTCTTTGGAAATATTCTAAGATATATAAACAGTATTAACTAAAAACAAGACACGTATTCCCTAGTTTCTGACAAGAGATATACTGATTTATCCTCAGCCTTATTCTGAGCTTTACACAATGCAAAAAAAGATGTACTTTAGTTATGAACCAATTTCTCTCAAACTTTTTAAAATCAAATCTTTGACATTTTTTCCCTTATTAAATTGTAGGTGATGAGATTCAGAAAACACAATAGTGTAACATATAGATAATATCATATCTTGGTCTAAAGAATAGCTGGAACTTGGCTTCACATACTTGAAGGGGATATCCCATGATAAATTTGCACTCCAGTTAGGTAAAAGACACCAATGGAAAAGAGTTTCTGCCTCCCTTCAGCAGAACACATCCTCAGAATGGACAAAAGAATGAAAGCATAGGAGATCAGGACTATCAATATAGTAGTTATCTCAATAGAGCCCACAAAATAGAAAGGAAGAAGCTGTTTGATGTGAGTGTCAGAATAAAAAATAATGAGGAATGCATGCAGTTCAAAAAGACATTTCTAATTTCACTGGGTGCACAGAAAGTTAGGCTAAAATTGGTCATTGTGTGTTAAGTAGCTTGCAAAGTGTCACCATCATAGGATGCAATGGTGAGTGGCACATAGATTTGGGGTGATATGTTAACTGAATACAGAAGAGGGTGGTAGATTGTTACATAGTGATCATAAGCCATTGCAACCAACAGAAAACATTGAGTAGTATGGCAGTTTGTCTTTATTTATGAATTTCAAAAATAGATATTGGATTACGTTTGTAAACTGGTTTGCACCTGGGCATGATTAAATTATGATTAGGGCTTTGATTGGGCCATATCAGTAGGGGACAGGGACCCACAGAGAAAAATACATGGCAGAGAAGAGAGTTGGAGTTTTGATGCTGAAGTTTTGACCTAGAGCCTGGGAAATGAACACACAGGAGAAGAACACAGAGGAATAGAGATGGCACCTTAGACATGGCAGAAGTCCTGGGGAGAGAGACAGAGCCATTTACCTGATAGTGTATGCGTGGTCTTGTGGAGTGAGCACAGCAGTTGAATCAGGAGAGAAACAGAGCCTAGAGAAGAGAGGAACCCAGGAATTCTGAACTCTTGTCAGATGTCAGCAGCTGTCTTGCCCCAACACATGACAATAAACTTTGTTGAAGGAAGTAACTTATGCTTTAAGGCCTGGTAACTGTAAGCTTATACCCCAAATAAATACCCTTTATAAAAGCCAACAGATTTCTGGTATTTTTCATCTGCACCCCTTTGGCTGACTAATAGAAGAAGTCCCAGAAGTAATATATTTTTACAAAAAGAAATATATTTTTGAACATCAAAGGTATGAAAGAACTTTATTCTCTGCCACAGTTTTGACAAACATTTTCAGGGTGATAACTGAAAAATAGCAGTCATGAAGAATGACAACACACCCAGAAAATAGTATATGAGGTTGTGGAAACAGCAATCTTCAATGACCAAGAAAACCAATGCCAAATTCCCTATGAGAATAAAATGAGAGTTTCTGAGAAATAGTAAAAACAGGGAGGTTTTCAGCTTTTTGTTATCTGTGAAGCCCATCAGTACAAATATTGTGATTTCTGTTACATTATTCAATGGACTATTATATGGCTTCATTCTGATGGCAATCCACACATTCCAATACACATTTATAGCTGTTTCTTGTAATATCCCATAAAAAAGTGTCTTCTCAATTATATCAGTATATTTTTTTCTTGGAAAGGCATAATGATATCCTAGGCAGTGATGATGTAGGAAATGATACTGAAGTTGGACCCACTTGTCTGTATAAATATATGAACAAATGTTCATTCACTTTTGGCTAAATAAATCACGTAAATCACATAAAACAAAAGAAAAAGTCCTGCCAATTTGCTTGGTTTATTATCCAGTTAATTTAATGTTAAATTTTCTATCATCTGTTTTCATCATATTAAAATCCACAAAGATGATTGTATATTGCAATTTCTACTTCCAGAAATGTTGTAATGGAAAGTGCATACCTGAGTACTAGTCTTAAAGTTTTGATAATATCCATGAAACACTTTTCTTTAATAGACATAATAATTAAATTGGAGGAAAAATCACATTTCAGTCTCAAGATTTTACTAAATAAAAAGAATTATCTCTGTGAAAATTATTTAATTTAAAACATTTCAGATGACTTTAATAAAGGTGGAGTAAGACTTACATTTCAACTTGTTCATAGAACTTTCTCTTCATACAAATATCTGTTTTGTGCTCTTTTCAGGAAATTCCCCATTCCAATAGTCCTTTAGCAGTAGTGATTAAAAGAGCAGCAGAATGTATGCTGAAGATAGCTGCTCTTTTTGTGCCAGCATAAACAGTGTTGCTGTGCAAATGTTTGGAAGAGTTGGTGTTGCCAATCCATCAGGCTCTGAGGAGAACACATCAATCTATAGATGACACTCTGACTTTGAAATCTAAAGAAGTTAGCTCTACTGGCTTTCAGCATTTTGGGGAACTGTAACCTTTATGTTCATTCCAATTTTTCACTATTGGAAAGGCAATGTTTTTCCATGTCTGTGCCTCCATTGTAAATAGGAAGACCATAACTTGTTTTCTAGGTTTCACATGTACACAAGGGGAATTATGCCTCAGAACAGACTACATCCATAGACTATTTTGATGTGAGTTTTTATTTCACATTGTTTCTGAAATGACTAACATCTTTTGGAATATTGTAATGAATGTTTTTTTGCATGTAGAATGTGCATGTCTTTTTGAGGTCCAAAGAGTGGTTTGTGGTGGTTTGAAGCTGTATGTACCCCAAAAAGTATGTTCTTAAACTTTACCTATTCCCGTGAGTGTAAATCCATTGTAAAGAGGAGATTTTTCTTAATTTGTTTTTAAAGAAGCTTTAGATTACATAAATGTTACATAAAAAATGTAAGAGATGGCCTTATGCCCCCATCCTTCTCTCTCCCACTCTTTCCCACATTGTGGCCCAACTCAATCAGGATGGGTCTTAATCTTATTACTGGGGTCCTTTATAAGTTAAATGAAATTCTTACAGATAGAGAGAAGGTCACTGGGAGCAAGAAACTAAAGGTCAAGGGAACCCAGATGAGAATAAAAAGGCCAGGAAAGGCCACATTATGCATTGCTATGTGACAGAGGACACAAGGACCAATGCTCAACACCAGCTAGCCCCAGAATGCCATAGCCTTAAGGGATAAAACATCACCTCAATCAAGCTTCAATTTCAACTTTTTCCCAGTTTGAAATCTTTGAACTAATAAATTCCCATTGTTTAAGCTGATCATTACATGGTATTTTCTTGAGTAGCCAAGGAAATTAAACACATATATACAACATAAATTTTCCATTTTAACCACATTCATATATACAAAATCAGTTGTGTTAATTACTGTTTAAGTTTGCTAAAGGCTGCCAATGCAAAAATGCCAGAAATGGGTTGACTTTTATAATGATAATTTATTAGGGTGAAATACATCAGTTCTAAGGTTGTGAAAATGTTGAAGTAAAGGCATCATTAGAGATGCTGTTTCACCAAAGATCAGCTGCTCCACTGATCCTAAACTCCTGCCACATGGCATGGCAAAATGGCCACCAGTCTGTGCTTGCTTCTCCAGGCTCACTTTGTTCCCAAGCTCAGCTGTGGGTGATTTAGCATATGGCACATCTCTCCCAGGGACTCATCTCTTCAGCTTAGGGATGTTTCACTGATTTCTGCCTCCAGCCTTTCTCTCAGCCTCTCAGGGTTTCTCTTTCTTTCTGTGGATGCAGGTGATACTGAAGTCCTCTCTCACATGGCAGGGTAAAAATAGCATCTGTCCTTCACTGTGTTTCTCTGAATGATTCTCCCATTTATAGAAGACCCCAGCAAGAGGGCCAAGACCCACACTGGGTCATACCTCACTGAAGTACTAAATCAAAGACCCCCAACTGAATTCAGTCCAAACAAATGGTCTCACACCCACCAGAATGGTTTACCTCCAAGAACTTGATCATTGTTGGGGTTCACAAAAGCTTCAAACTGTCACAATTATATTCATAATACAAAAGAGGGTTGTATTAAACCATAGAAAGTTATTGCTCAGAGTTTTGTGTCTGGGAGATTTCCACAATTTTGTCATCAGCGAGGCAATTCTTTCTTGCTGAATATTGTGGCTTTCTAGGGCTGGCTGCCTGTGATCCTCAATCCTTGGCTTTTTTTGTCATATGGCAATGCACATGGCTATGTCATCTCCTTTATCCTCTGGGTTCCATTGACTTACAGCTTCCTTTGTGACTTTCTATGTGCCAGCTTCATTTTTATTTTAAAGGACACCATAAATCAGACTAAAACCCAAACTGATTCAGATGACAACACCTTAACTAAAAATAACTTCTACAATAGGTCTTATTTCAAATAGGTTTACAGTCACAAAAATGTATTTAGATTAAGAACTATTTTAGGGATAAATCATGCAATACCCAATGAGGTATATAGTTTTGTTTCTTATATTTCAGGTTTAATTCTTTTTAGTTAATTCTTCTATAGGGTGAGGGAGGTAGAAGTCCATATTCATACTTTTGCATGTAGGTATCCAGGTCCCTCAAAACCATTTGTTAAATAAACTATCCTTTCTCCATTGAGTAGATTCAGCATCCTTTACAAAAATCAATTGGCCTCATACACATGAGGTTTATTTCTGAACTCCCCATTCAGCCCATTCTGTTCCACTGGTTTATATGTCTTCCCTTGCGTCATAACATGATGTTTTGAATATTGTACCTCTGTAATAAGTTTTAAAATTGGGAAGTCTTAGTCCAACATCTGTATTCCTTTTCAAGATGGTTTGGCTATTTAGATCACCTTATGTAACTTCCATATAAGTTTGATGTTTGTTTTTTCAATTTGTATGAGAAAGCCGCTCAAATTTTGATTGAGAGTATATTGAATCTTTAAACCACTTTGGATAGAATTAACAACTTAACAACATTTAGTCTTTCCATCCATGAATGATGTCCTTCAATTTATTTAGGTCTTCTTTAATTACATTAAGCTATGTTTTGTAGTTTTCTGTTTATGCCATTTACACATTTTGTTAATTTTAGATATCTGTTTAATTTTGTTGCTATTTTAATTGGAATTATTTTCTTCATCTCCTCCTCATGTTCATTATTAGTGTATAAAAATATCTCTGAATTTGCTTGTTGATATTTTACCCTGCCACATTGCTAAATTAGTCTATTTTTTCTAGTAGTTTTGTTGTGGATTTTTTCAGAATTCTTTATATAAGATCATGTCATCTGAAAATGGGGAGTTTTTTATTTCTCCTTTCACATTTGGATGCTTTTTAGTCTCCTTTTTGCCTAATTATTCTGACTAGAACTTCCACCACAATGTTGAATAACAGTGATGACATTGTCATGCTTTCTTTGTTTCAGATCTTAGAGGGACAACTTTCAGTCTTTCATCATTGAGTATATTGCTAATTGTGGGTTTTTCAAAATAATCTCTATCATTTTTGTTAATTTCCTACTATTTCTGGTTTTCTGAGAGTTTTTATCAATAAGCATTGTTTTATTTTGTCATATGAATTTTCTGCATGTATTGACTTCATGTAGATTTTTTTCCTTCCTTTTATTAATGTAGTATATAATAATAATTGATTTTCTTATGCTAAACTACCCTTGCATACCTGGGGTAAAGCCCACTTGATCATGGTGAGTAATTCTTTTAATGTGCTGTTGGATATACTTTTAGGTTGTTGTTGATCATTATTGCATCTATATTAATAAGGTTTATTTGTCCATAATTTTCTTCTGATATCTCTATGTGGCTTTGGTCTTAGGGTGATCTTTACCTCACAGAATGAGTTAGGAAATGTTCTGTGTTTCAGTTTTTTTGGAGGAACTTGAGCAAGTTAGATCTTTTGGGAATGTTTGGTAAAATTCCTCAGTGAAGCTATTTGGACTGGGCTTTTCTTTGCTGGGAGGTTTTTGATTACTGATTTGATTCTTTTCATTGTTATTGGTCTGTTGAGATCTTTTTCTTCTTGAGTTGGAGTAGGTACTTTGTGTGTTTCTAAATATTTTAATATTACATCTAGTCTGTCTAATTTGTGGGGTTCTGTTGTCTATAGTATCCTCTTTTACTTCTTTTTAATCCTATGAGTTGGATGGTAATGTCCTGCCCTTCATTTCTGATTTAATTATTTACCTCATCTGTCTCTTTTAATTTCTCAGTCTAGCTAAAGTATAGATTTTCTATATCTTTTCCATGAATCAATTCTTGATGATCAATTTTCTTTGTTTCTTTACTCTTAAATTCATTTATCTACACTAAAACTTTGTAATTTCCCATTCTCTGTTCTCTTAGGTTTTAGTTTGCTCTTCTACTTTTAGTTTCTCAAGTTGTGAGATCTTTCTTAGTTTTTGTAGTAATAATTTAGACCTTTGAATTTCCTTCTCACCACTGCTTTTGATACATCCTATAAGTTTTGCTATGTTTTGGTTTTGTTCATTCACCTCAAAATATTTATTAATTGATTT
Organism: Cabassous unicinctus; assembly: GCA_029593785.1. Lineage (NCBI taxonomy): Eukaryota > Metazoa > Chordata > Mammalia > Cingulata > Chlamyphoridae > Cabassous > Cabassous unicinctus. The sequence continues at coordinate 5,636 of JAQZBX010013065.1, read as the reverse complement.
AATGATTTACTTTTTGACACATGAATTGCTTGTGTGTGTTTTGTTTGATTTCCTAATATTTGTGAATTTTCCAGTTGTCCCTCAGATTTTGATTTCTAGCTATATTCCAGTGTTGTCAAAGAAGAGACATTTATAATTTGAAACTTGTTGAATATATTAAGAATTCTTTTTAAAAATTTATTGAAATACATCACTCATATATGAACATACATATACAATAAGTGTATAGTAATAGTTGTGAACTTACAAAACAAACATACATAACATCATACAGGGCACTCATACCTCACCCTACCACCAATACCTTGCATTGTTGTGAAACATTTTTACCTAACGATTAAAGAGCATCCTCAAAATATTAATAATTATCCCCCAACTCACCCTATTATTATTATTTATATTATTTATACATGAACATACATAAACAATAAGTGTATAGTAAAAGTTGTGAACTTACAAAGCAAACATTCATAACATCATATAGGGGTGCCATACATCAACCCCCCAACAACACCTTGCATTGTTTACAAATTATGAAAGAATATTGTCAAAATCTTGCTACTAATTACAACATTTTTGGTTGTCATTTTAATTTTCTCTGCAATTCAAAGTTTATATAAGAAAATATTATTCCCATTTTCCAAGTATTTGATTATATTTTGTAAGCATGATAATGTTTATCAACTCATTGGTTCATAAATGTCAATTAATTTATTCAAATAGTTAAAATTGGTCTTATTTTCCTTTACATTAATTTATGTGAAAATTTCAACTTAGCATATATAATACCATAAAATGACTTCATTATGACTTATTTTTCATTAGAAATCTATATTGTCATAAACTATATTTTTTCAATTCTCTTTGTATTTTTTGCAGTGAGAGAAGTCATTAATAAGCATTTATTTTATAATAATATACTTTTCAACAAATCTCTCATCTTGCACATGCATTTTGTCTATTCTCATATTTTAGGCTCTATATTTTGTGGTCATTTTATTAACTGGTGGCCTCATTTTCAATTATGTACATTTTCTTGATTAGATAATTTATCTTGTTGATATTTGTTGGCAAAGATGGTCAAAAGATTCTATACTTATGTAGAAAATAATAAGTTTATGAAGTGCTTAATTAATAGTGAGCAGGTATGTTGTAATTAAATATGCAATATAAGCTTTGAGCAATATAAAACTACAAGTATCTTTGCATTTTCCCTCTTATCTCTTTCATATCAGTGCCTATCTTGGTTTATGTAAAATGTGCTCTTAAGTATTTTCTTTTTGCTCAGAAGTCCGAAAAGACTGATTGCTTATATTATATATATTTATATCATTTATTTTTATTAGAGATGTTGAAGGTTTAGAGAAAAATTATGCATACATTGCAGAGATCCAATAAACTCCCTGTTAATAACTTGCATTAGTGTGGTAATTAGTGTGGGAACATTGTTTTAATTGTGTTATTAATTACAGCCCATGCTTTATATTAAGATTCAATGTTTGTGTTGAAGACTCCTTTTTTTTAATTCTGGTAATATATATATAACTTAAAATGTCCTCCTTTAACCACATTTGAAATTCTTTTGTTTGGTGATATGTAACAATTATTCACATAAAAGTCCAACTATTTCAAAAATGATAAAGAAAATAAGACTGGAATAGAGTATAATAAAATATTAACAGTAATTTTAGTTTGCAAAATGACTGATTTTATATAATAACTTTAAAATAAATTATATTTACTGGGCACCTATTGAGTGCCAGTCAATATTCAAAAGATTTGAGATCTATAATTAACCTGGTTTATCTTCACAACATAACTCTTAGATAGGTACTTGCAATATCTAAAATTTAATTTCAGTTAATGGGTGCCATCCTCCTACTTGTTCAGACAAAGAATTAAAAATCATTCTGGAATTTTCTCTATCTCACATTCCTCACAACCAGTCCATCGGCATACCATGTTGATTCTATCTAGAGAATTTGTTAGAAGTGTGACCACTTCTCAATACCTCCCCCAAAACCACCCTGGCCATTCTTATCTCAGTATTTAAATTATTTACAATTATTGTTAGACTTGTTCTGTTTTCTGCCTTATCCTTCTTGAGCCTAATCTTAATGGAAGTACCATCGGTATCACATAATACTGATAAAAAAGCAAGTGGATCCTGTCACATATTTTTCAGGAAATCTACAAGATTTCCTATCACACTACAAGTAAAATTCAAAATTTTTATGAAAGCACCCATTTCCATAAAGATCTTGAACCTCTCTTTTACTCCTGTCAAATCATCCTTTATCACTGCATCAGTCAGGCACACTTTGGAATGGTCACCCTGGCTTCCTCACACGTCCCTATTCACATTAGTCCTAATACTACCTGGTCTTTATTCATTTTTTCTTTTTCCTAAAGTTCCTTGGTCCCAAATAATTACATGCATCTTTTCTCATTATCTTTCTCAACAGACCACCCCTTACCACCCTATTTAAAGTTACATCTTCTCTATCACTTTTCCTTGCTTCATTTTTCCCATAGCAGTTACATCATCAATATTCTATATATTTTACTTATGCCTTTTGTTTCCTCTTTGTTTTCCTCCTAAATAAAAGCTCTTTTATCACAAGTTTTTACCTCTTTTCTTCAATGCTGGATCCCCAGCACCTAGACCAGTGTCTCATAAATATATTTGAAAGCATAAATTTTATAGGTGATCAGGCTGGGTCACAGAGAGATTACAGAGCTTGTTTATGGTCAGTCAACAGCTTCAAGGACAAGCTCTCATTTTAACCCAGACAGTCTGAATTAGAACCCACAATCTTAATCACCAGTCTTAGATATTAATCTTTTTCTATAAAATTATACTACTCTTATTAGAGAAAATATAGAATAATTGGTTTATTATACTTTAAAATATAAACAAAAACAAAAGGGGTTATGGAGTGGGATTTATTGCTAGCATGTATTCTCTAGAGCTGCTGAAGAAGACTGCAACTTTGGCAACACTGGCTAGATTTTGTTAAATGTATATGTATAATTCATTTTATATGAAGAAAGAATAATATCACAGAAGGTAACATTTAACACGTGATGTGATTGCAATGTGGAGAGACCTTTATGAATCAGGCACAGCCTGTCCTTATGTAAGAAAGGGATTCAGAAACAATGTGACTCAACAAAGAGAAAAAATACCTTCCTTTCACATAACACTGCTGCCTTTACTAGGAATGTAAGTTGCTCTTTTCCATGAGATAATCTTGGAATCAAGGTTTCTTCTGTATTGTTGCTCTAGTATCTCCCAAGACATTTTCCATTCCTGCATGGTTGAAGAAGTTTCTCATAGTACACTGCCCATATTTAGTTTGACAGAAAAGTGACATTTTCACATTGCAAATAGAATTCCCACAATTTTACCATGTAAAATGTTTTTAAGGAAAAATCCAATTTCATGAATATATGTAGGGTTGTTCATGTTACCCATTTTTATGATGTGAGCATCTTTAAGGAATAGTACATTTCATTTAAATTATGAAAATTAACAGCAAAAGATTTTTATAAGATTTTGCTATGATCCTTTAAATATCATAAGTGATTATAATGTTAACATTTCCTTCATTCCTTATTTGACAATTTTGTCTTTTTCCTTTAACAGTGATTGCTCTAGAAATTATTTGCCTTCAAGTAGTAGAAATCCCATTGAACTTTCCAATGTTTATTATTTTTGTCATAAAATGTATTTTTATATGTGACACAAGCCCTGCAATGTATCAACAAAGATTTCCTTTAGGCAAATATTTTTAAAGCATTTGAATTTTAAAAAACTGTATTTATCATATTTACTTTTGGTTTTACATTTATATGTTACTATTTTTTGAGTAGTCCCAAGGTTCTTATGCTAACATACTCCTGCCAAGAAAAATTTTGAAGCACAATTCTGCTTGCTAAAATTTATTTCTGTACGTGTCTCTGTGTTAATTTCCCTGACACAGACCTTATTATTTTTTTTATATTTGAAAGTTATTTCAATGGGATTTGAACATTGCAAAGGTCATTATTATCTCTAGAATTTTAATATGTTCCTCCATTTTCATCAGTTTGGGATCATTTTTTTATACTCTTTGGTATAGTTATCATGACTTCTCTTCCATACGTTCATGTATTATCCTCTGACTGCCTTCAAAATTTTCTACTTTTCTTTGTGTTCAGCTGTGAGACCAAAGAGCAAGGATGTGTTTTATTTGTTAAATTCATTTACTATTTACATTTAAGCTTACCGGGGTCATTTAACAATCATGGAGATTAGGTTGAAGTCTTTCCTTATTTTCAGAAAAGTGTTGGTCATTATCATCTTAAATATTTCTTCTTATGCTCTCCATTTATATTCTTGTTGCAGTACTCCAGTTATATGTATAATTTAATGTTTGGTATTGTATGATAGCTCTTGAATACTATTTCTCAGGGATTTATATTCTCTAACATTTTTTCTATTTGATAAATTCTCATTGGCTTATCCTCAAGTTTACTGATTTTCCTTATCTGTAATGACAGTGCCAATGATATTGTTGATAGAAGTTTTTGTGTTTTATATTGTGTGTTGTGCGTGTTGTGTGCGTCTTCAAATAATAATTTTTAAAAAGTTACTTAGATTACATAAATGCTACACAAAAAATATAGGAATTCTCTTATGCCCCACTCTCCACACCTCCCACACCCTCCCACATAATCATCGTTAATTAGTGTCGCACACTCATTGCAAACAATAAACACATCCTGGGCTTTGCCATTAAACATGGACCATAGTTCACATTGTAGTCTACACTCGCTATACACTTTCCCACACAGTTCTGCATGTTATGTGATGATATAAAATGGTCTATATCTGTCATTGCAATGTCATTCATGATGATTCCCAAGTCCCAAAAAAGCCCCCATATTACAACTGTTTTTCCCTCTCCCTGCCCCCAGACCCTCCAGTGGCCACTGGCTCCACATCAATGTTGTAATTCCTTCCATTGTTAGAATCACAATATGTTTATAGTAGAATACCAGTAAGTCCACTCTAGTCAACAGTTCTTTCCCCAATCCTGAGGATTCTGGTATGGTGATGTCCACTCCACCTCTAATTTAGAAGACGCTTTTATCCCACGAGAATGATGGATAGGATTATCTTGCTTGCAGTTTCAGACTCTCTCTGTTCCTTGGGATGCTCATTGTCCATCATTATCTCCTTGTTAGTTGTCCTGGGTGAGTCCAATGTTCTGTAGAGTAGGTGTTGCAACTCCACTGAGGTTCCGGGCCCAGCTGGCACATGGACAGCCCAAAGACTTGAGTCTCTTGCATGTTCACCTGCAAACTCCAGCACCAAGTATAAGTTTAAATAGAAGGGACAGATGAGCTATGTGTAGGGAAGCCATAATTGAGTCCAATTCTGTCACTCTCAGGAGCATAAACTCCAAAGTAGGGCCCACTGGCAAGGCACCAAACTCTGGAGCTATCTGCCCTGACCATAGGACCTGGGTGTCTCCAGAGTCCTCAGGAGCCCCACTCTTTGGGGTAGTATCCACTTTGGAAGTCTATGAAATCCTGCTGAGATGTGCATAAACGTTTTCTCTAAGATAAACTCCGGACTCACTTTGAAG